>JABYPW010000562.1:0-23858 GCA_016880775.1 Phymatotrichopsis omnivora | reverse complement strand
GAAAAAAGCTGTACCTGCGCATACCGGAACTTGCTCAGTTCCATTTATGCCCCACACTATTGGAGTAAAGGTTTATAACAATTCTGCTTTGAAGTTCGTCTGCATCGGCCCGAACGGGCTGTTGCATCGCGAGGCGAGTTTTTGAGATGGTTACAAAATTTAGGTTGAATACTTTCTTCGCGTGACTTTGTCCAACGTTAATACTTTTATTATAATTACGGCTACGGCGGCTGGGCGGTACCTGTAGAGTATGTACTAGTACTCGTGTCAGGCAAAAAGAACCTGAAAATCGATCCCGCCAGACAAGGGTCAAACCGAATCAGAGTATTGGCTTGATTTCCAAACAAATATGTAATCTGATTCGGTCTTGACCCTTGTCTGACGGGATCGATTTTCAGGTTCTTTTTGCCAGACACAAGTACATGTACTAAGTACATGTACCTATCCGCTTCATTCCGCGCTGCAGCCCGTCTTCGCCTAGTCTTCCGTAATTTGCACAAGCCTCATGTTAAATTAAACACATGACACGCTAACAACTTCAATTCCCAAACAAGTTTAGATATCCACCAAAATGGCGGCATACGACATCACTCGCAGTCCAACCATTTAACCCTTCTCTCCACAAAAGCCCACCGTTCCCCCAATTCACTCGCCATGTTTTCATAGTGGATATATTCATCGTTCGGCCTGAAGTATTACGAGATAGTAGGGAAAGATAAGTCAAAAAGGGTCCCAGATCAATTTCAATAATAAAAGCAAACTAACGCACACACCCCGATTCGCCGTCCACACCTGTTCCAGCATTGAAAGAAAAAGGGGGAGAAAGAGGAAATAGTAAATTTGGATGAAAAAACTTTCAAGAGGAAAAAAAAAAAAAGATATATATATATAAAAAAAAGGTAGGTTACAAATGTGGCGAGTCTACCAAAATCTTTTCTTCTAATTCGGAGTATTTTTCGAAGTATCCCTTGAACAATTTGACCGCGTACTCGACGTCATGAGCACCACTATAATACAAACTAATTAGCAAAAGGAAGCAAAGTCAAGAATAAGGAGAAACAAACCCAGTCTCTCGAATAGAGTGCATGCTCAACTGCGCATTCCCCATATCGATAGTCCTTGCTCCCAACGCAGCACTAAGCATAGGCCCAATAGTACTTCCACAAGAGCTATCATTCCTGACCACGAACAGCTGCAACGGGACTCCAACATGTCTCGCGACCTCCTCAGTGAGAACAATACCGGGGGAATTAGTGGCATAGCGGGCGTTGGCATTGACCTTGATGACGGGTCCTCCGTTCATTCCGGGTCTGTGCGAGGAATCGTATTTCGCCGGGTAGTTGGGGTGAACAGCATGAGCCTGATCACATGACCAGAGCATAGATTTAACGAGAGTCTCTTCGTAAGCTGTGACCGCATTGGAGGTTGTACCATCACCGTTAACAATGGAGAGACGGCGAATTACCGCGGGAAGAAGGTTCGAGTCCGCGCCTTGGGCGGTTCTGGAGCCAATTTCTTCATGGTCGAAGAGACTGATGAGTCTAATGCCAGGCTCTTCGTCTAGGGCTGCATTGTTTTCAAGGGATTCGATGAGGCCAACGGTGGCGCAGTACGACATCATGAGGTTGTCGAGACGAGCGGAGAAGATAAACTCTTCGTCCATACCTCCCAAAACGGACTTTTGGGCGTCGTAGAGAATCATTTCAAAATCAAGGACATCTTCAACTTTGACGCCGACTTCTTTGGCGATGAGGCTGACTATGGCGGGGTGGTGACGCTCGGTCATTGCTGCAAGGGGTTTAAAATCGCTTTTGCCCTTTGATTCTGGTTCGTTCTCTTCGGGAGCGTTCTTGTTGAGTTCTTTGGCGGCGAGGCCGGCAATGGGGAAAAGTTGGCTTTCTTTGTTGAATTGGAAAGTTTCCTGTCTGTCGAGATGGATAGCTAGAGTGGGGATTCGGAGGATGGGTCGATCCACTTTGACAAGGCGGGATACAATGTTGCCGTTGCCGAGACGGACCATTGCACGTCCTGCAATTGCGAGATCGCGGTCGAACCCTTAAAAGATCTTTAATTAGGAATTGCGCCCCCGAAACTTTGCCGACGAACATGGAAGGGAGAGCACTAACATGTGTGCCAAAGTCCACCTAAACTAGACGTCAGCAAGATCATCCTTGGGGTGGGTTGGTGCGGTACGTTACCTCCGTATGTCTCAACTCCAACCTGCAAGTACGATCCATACTCTCCAAACCTCTTTGAGATAGGCTTGACCCGTAGAGTGGGGGAATCTGTGTGGGCACCCAGGAGCGCCATTCCATTACCGGGCTATTAAGCCACGCACCGATATCAGCAAAGCCGAGTTCCCCACAGTGCACACTGAGATTCCTCAGATGTTTTGCAGTACCTTCCATTTCTTTCCCACTCCAAAGGCCACGATGGTAGAGCCATTGCGAGTCAGGAAGTAACGCCCACCCTTCTTGATGGTGTTATCCCACGGGTCCCGCTCCTGAAGCAAGTCTCTTTAGTACTTTGAGGGCTGGTAAACCTTGCGATGCTGATAGGTAGACATCGGTGGTTGTATGTACGAACCCTGATCTCGCTGAAACCAGCATTCAACAACCGTTGCTTGGCCGACTCAACCGCATGGAACGCTGTTGCACGGTTAGCTGAATGCACCTCAACTACAGTTGTTTCTTTCTGGGGTGATGGCATACGAGTAGGAGAGGCATTGACAAACGAGAGGAAATCGACAGCGTATTTTCTCGAGGACGAAGTCATGGTGGATGAATAGACAAAATAACCTAATGCAGTTGCATGCGGTCAACGACAAGGAAATGCCGTTTGCAGAGATGAGGCAAAGACGCAGGAACTGGAGCTGCGATCTGATTGTCGGAGTATGGCGGGGTTTTGAAACGCCAACGACGATAGCAATTAACTTAGGGTTTGCAGGGGAGGGGAAGCCGTTACACATGACCTGTGGCCCGGGCGCCATTCGACCAGAGACATGTCACACGGCGAGACGAAAGATACATAGGAACTCGAGTATGTACTATGCCACCGGGAAGCGAGACATCACAAAAAATTATATTTTCTTCACAACTACGCATCGCACTATAAAGAGGGAAAAACTACTAGATAAATAAAACCGGACGAAAAATTCTGCGTTCCCAGATTAGCGGATTTCGGAAAATTGGGGGGGTTTTTTTGGGGGGGGGAGAAATAGGCGAAAAATACCGCTTTAAAGCAACCCTCCTTTCCATGGCCATAACTCTTTGCCTACTTCCGAGAGCGCAAAAACATCTCTATAAGGGCCGATCGGGTAGCCGTCGGTTTTGGTTTTCGGGGGTATTGAGAATCGGAGGAGTGTGGGATTGCTGGGGTTATCTTCGTGACCTTGGTGTAATTCTTGTTGCTCGTACCACACTACCACTCCCAACCCCGAAATCCAAGTTATGAACTACGGAATGGAAATTTGAAAACCGAACACGCTTTTTTTGAGTAACCGGTGCCTTTCTCGCTGGCTCCCGGGTAATTGTTGCGGTGTTTTTTTTTTTTTTTTTTTTTTTGGCTACGGCTCGCACTTTTTGTAGCTTTTTACGGTCTTTGGCCTCTCTTTCTTCTCGCAACCGAATTAGGTCCTCAATGGTAATAACCTATGCTTTTGAGAGTACACGTTAACCCTTTTTGCTAACCCTAACTTCCTCGTACTTTGCCAACCCTAACTTCCTCGTACTTTGCCAACCCTAACTTCCTCGTACTTTGCCAACCCTAACTTCCTCGTACTTTGCCCTAATCTGGTGAATGGCGTGTGCGTGGATATCGTTTGCAGTTAAGGCGTCCTCAGCAGTATGGGAGAAACGTACAACAATCGCACAAATTGAATCTTCTGAAGCAACGCTACATACTAAGTGGGGGGGCTCGATTAGTCTGAAGATGTAACTCATGCTTGCTGTGAGGTGTGTGCTCAAGACTAGCTGAAAAGGTTTGTTGGGTCGGGGTAGGGGCGAGTCGGTGTTGCAATTTGGCTAGGATAAGTTTCGTACGTAGAGGAATAATCCCAGTGGCTTCAATATTTGCCGCCGTATACATCTGTTTGCGAGCTTGAATGGATAATAGATAGAATGAACTTTTTCGGTGGGGTTTTGTTCATTATATACCACTTATTATAATTTAATTACTATGTAATTCATAGTAAATGGCAATAGATTAATGACTGGTATATTAAGTTGTAACCGTAGATACCAAATAACTATTCAGTTACAGAGACAAATGGTAGTAAGGGGGTAAACTACCTGAAAAGGCCAATTGCTACAAGGGCCCTTTACAATAAGTGCTCATTCAATCCATATTTTTTTTTTTTTTAATTTATTTATTTATTTATTTATTTATTGCTGTAAATGTCGCTTACTATAAAAAAAACATTTCCCCCTATCCTTGTAATCAATTTTCTAACTGCAAATATATACATGAATTAATATCTAGCTCTAACTATGAAAAACATAAAAATTAGCTTCTATAGATCTATTCTTTACCTGTTAATGCAAAATTCTACAGAACAATTTCTTTTTAAAATAGGATGTTACTGGAGCTTAACATTTATTACAAGATTGTGGAAAATTTTTTTGTTACTAGGGGTAGATTAAAGGTGTCAGGTATAGTAGTAGCAAATTATTATTCAGACACTTGGATAAGTGAGTCTTAGTACCCCCTGCATATTCTCCTAACCTACCATGTATAGAAGCTCATGTACAGGGTTAAGTAAATGTGTAAAACACTATACCATGATCAAAATACCTCTAAAAAAAAGAAAAGAAACTTCTATAGCATAGAGAATACAAGTAATAACCCTGTATAAAGAGGGTTATTCTTACAACATAATGGCAGAAAAGATAGGGATACATAAGCTTTATATTTCCCTTTTACTTTAGTTTTACACTAACTCCTTTCCTCTAGTAGGGTATTTACACTTAATTAAAAGCATGATAGAGATATATAAATCTACTATTGCATATATAGTATACTGAGAATATAAGTATTACTATTATAAATACCAGTAGTCGTCTTACCAAATATACCCTGTATTATAGAACACCATATCCGTGGTCTTCCCAGGTACTAGGTTATATATAGAACCTAGTTCTAGGTTAATGAAAGGGTTATGTCAGAATATTTAAGTACCTCTTCACCTAAGTTAAGCTATAGTATCATGTGATAAGTATTGTTACTACTGAGCTCTGACCAAGTGAAGTAAGGCTTTGACAATACAACATACATATAATTGGCTATATATGGTCAATGACGAGACTTATCACCTTGATCTTATCATGATATACTAATTGGCTATATCGTCAGAGGATATGACCTAAGGAGGTATCCCCTCTAAAAGGCATAGATAATATTACCTAAATATGAGCTAATTCATAGTTAGAATATTCAATTATCTTCTAGGGAATTTGAAATAGCATGCAGGAATTTGGAATGGAATGTTTCTATAGGATTCTTTTCCTTTATAATTCCTTAATTAATCTCTTAGTTGGAATTGGGTATTTAAGAGGGAGTGGATGAGTGATGTATTATATTTTCTCTTCTCTCTCTAGCCTTCATCTCAAGTCTTGTATTATCTATGAGCCTTAAAAATATACTTTACTATTCTATGCTTAAGATCTTTATCTTTCTCAATTCTACAATAAAAGTGAAAATACAAACAGTTATAACTTACCAGTTGAGATATCTGAGTTCACTTAGTAATACCCTATTATGAAGCTTCTTGTACTAATACTTAGATCTATATCCTTTATAAGTCTTCTGACACACTATATTTTTATTGAGATGGCTTCTCAAGATACTCTAATAACTAATGCAGCTACCACTCTTGCACTATCACAGGAAAAATCTTACTAGACCCTTAAGGTATATATGAGCTATATGCTCATCTACTTCTTCTGCAGGGACCTATGAGATCACCCTGAATAGTAAGGAACTGGAATATAGAAACTGCTATCAGTTAGCAATCCTTGAGGAATACATTTACACCCTCAAGGCTATCATCAATAGTCAGGAATTCTTAGGAGAAACAGTCTTCTAAGCAGTGAAAAATGACCTTAATGCTACATTCCTAAAATCAAGGAATGACATTACTACTATTCTCTACTCTATGATCAAGATATATTAGGAGATAAAATGAGAGCTACTATCCATGATAGTAGCCTTCCCCTATACTATCACCAACTATCTGCTTCAAGCTATAGAGCAGATTCAGAAGGAGACAAAGGAGAGTACTATTTGGAAAGCAGAGGCAAATGCCTTTAATAGTTCTACTTGGGACTATATAGAGAGGGAAATATTCAACTTAGAGGATATGTTGACTAATGCTAACTTGCAGATATTCAATGCTATAGTAGACTTACCCTACACTAAGAAGTTGGAGACAGATCTATCACAGCAATAGTAGCTGTTTGGAACCCTGTAGGTAGACCTAGAAAAGATGATGGCTTGAGATGTGCACCTTCAGATAGAACTGTTGAAGGCAAGGGAGTAGGTCCTCAAGCTTTAAGCAACTATAGAAGCTTCTACCTCCTACTCAATATACACAAGGGAGGAGGTTAAGTAGATAAAGTTTAATCTTATGAAGGTATAGGATAATACCAAGTTTTAGATAGAGAAGTACTATAGAGTTATGTAATAAATTTCATCTCCTGACTCTACAGACCATTTCCCAGCAAGACCTTTACTCTCTCCTCCTCTAATCAGCTATATCTCAAGAAGTACCATTCTTCCTAAGCCTACTCTGTACCCTCAACTGAGACTTCACCAAAGTCACATTCCTTCATTTGGTGAGGCTAGCCCTTCAAGGTGGGATAAGTAACCAGAGGTCTAGGACTTCGAAAGTTTTGTACCTAGAAGATCTTTACCTTAACCTTCTCCTACTCCTGCTCCTACTCCTACTATAGAGCCTTTAGCCCAGTGTCTAGGCCTTATGGTTGAATATGTTGAGCTAATTGTAACTAGGCTCCTTACTAGGTAAATACCTGCTCCTCCTCCTACTCCTCCTATTATACCTTGTAGGCTATTAGTGCCCCTAACTATGCCTCTACAAGTGTCCTAATATTCCAGCATGATTCCCCTACCTACTTTACCTATAAACTTTAAGGGTCCTAAGCTAAATGACCTCTATAACTTTAGCAGTAAGCCTAAAAACTTCTCCAAGTTTTTCATATAGTGCTAAACCTACTTTGCCCTCTAGTCCTATGCCTTTCCTTAGTACTATATTAAGGTAAAGTTTACCTTGATATTCTTTACAGGGTAAGTGATGGCATAGTAGGAATCCTCCTATGAAACATAGTTAAGGCCTATAGTGATTTTGTCAGACTTCCAAGAAGTTATGAAGGTTTAATTTGGCCATCACCTACTTAAGGTAGCAGCTAGGAAGGAGGATATGCTTCTCCCTAAGTTCACTATGATATAGGTAGGGTATGTACATAAACTTAATTGCAAAGATATAGCCATATATATAGGAGTGATATCATATCTTGTCCTCCCACGGTCACTGATGTATAGACGGGGCATCGCACTCAATTAAGAGCATATGACATAGTTGCATAATACAGGAGCGATCTCGCTAAGCACTGTCAGGGTAACCCTTCATACAGCTATTGAGGTCATCAGTCGCATTCGCTTACAGGGACTGAACTAGTAATTAAGCAACCCTGTACGGTCAGGGAAAACTTGCTTATGCTACAAAACCTATGACCAACCAGTAATTTGTGGTATGGAATGGGACGAGTAGGATTTGAACCTATGACATTATGCGTTACTGCATAATGACACCAGGACAGCCATACCACTAGACCATCCTCACCCCTATAGGAGTAATATCGCTAAGCACTATCAGGGTAACCCTTCATACAGCTATTGAGGTCATTAGTCATATTCACTTACAAGGACTAAACTAATATTCAGGTAACCTTGCATGGTCAGGGAAAACTTACCTATGTTATAAAACCTATGACCAACTAGAAATTTATAGTATAGAATAAGATGAGTAGGATTTGAACATATGACATTGTGCATAGCTAGGAGGGAGATGGTCAATGCCAGGTAAATCAAGGGCATCCTCGAATAAATCAGTTATATGTAGACCCTAAATTAATAGCTTCGATATCCTGCTGAAATCTTCTAGGGATAGGTCTCATAGGGATTAAAAAAGGACCTCTGTAAGGTAATAGCCCTCTAAGGTCAAGATATTAACCTACAGGAATGGATCTCTATTCCCTTTATATAGAATTGTAAATAATATATCTTGATCTCTATATAGCCTATCTAAAAAGGTATATAGTAGTTTTGATTGCTACCTTAGATCCCTGTATTAATATAGTAACTACTACTCTCCCCTACTCCTTCCCCTCTTATATTCCCTATTATGACCCTATATATCCTATCCTATATTCCTAAAAATACATAGCCTAGAACTTAAAATCCCTTATATAGGTAAATAATACTCTTATTATTGACAATCTCATCTTAGAATTCAAGAGTATGAAGGATACTATATTTATAGCTGATAGTATATATGTACCTAGAAAAATTAACAAGTAGATACTCTTACTCTTAATGACTAGAAAATACTATCTAAAGTGGAAAGATAGGTATACCTAGTAGATTAATATATACTTAGTCCCCTTACTCTATAAGGATAATATCTTCAAACTCCTATAATTTATCTCTATGAGCATTTTCTAAATCTAAATAGAAAAATCCTATCTAGCTAGGCATAAATTACTTTATCTCCCTACCCTCTCCAACCTATACTATAATAAGGACCCAGAGACCTTAGACTATATAGTCTTCTAATACCCTAATAAAGAAATATAATATCAAGAAATTTTCCTAGTAAATATATATGTAGCTGACTAGCTCTATTCCTCTAAGGGCTATATAAATAGTTACCCTGATAGTGCTTAGTGAGATTGCTCCTATATCTGTAGCTATGTCTTTGCAATTAAGTTTGTGTACAGATCCTACCTATATAATAGTGAACCAAGGGAGAAGCATATCCTCTAGTCCTCTAAGGATACTATACTCAAATTTACCTTATTTATTGTAGAAATTAAGATAGATTATCACTATTCTATTATAGATTATAGCCTATAAAAAATCTTGAAAATAGTTTGAGTCTATAGTAGTTAGTAAATTTTCTCTTTTGTACTTCTCTTTCCTTTCTCTTTCCTCTTCTTTTCTTATTTCTTTTCATATTTCTCTCTATCTCCTACTACTACTACTACTTTTTGCTTTTTCTATTTACTCTTACATTTCTAATATTACTTTACTTTTAGCCTTAATCTCTACCTAGTAGGGTAGGGACTAGAGTCTTACTTTTCTTATTTCTTCTTTCTTGATTGTATTTCTTTTGATTTTACTATTATTATTTTAATGGAGGTAAAGAAGGTTTTTTTACCCTATAGCTAAAAGGGCTGTATATAGTAGTTATACCTTAAAATAATCAATATAAAGTAAACAAAAAAATTTAAATGGTTCTAATAACTTAGATACTATATAAGTAGGAATAGCAATAATTCTATATAGTTATAATAGAAAAATATCAACCATAATTAAAGGACTTGGAATAGGTAGCTAAATCTTTAATAGAGAACTCCTAGGAATTTTGACCTTCTTTAATATTATAAATAAGTATAGTACCCTCCATTGAGTAAGCATATAATTTCTTAGCATTCTTAGCTATAGTAACTGGAATGCCCTAAAAAAATCACCCTTGTTTTTTCTAGTTCAAGTAACCCTACTTCCAATAATAGATATGTAATACTTCTTTATACCTTAAAGAAAGATATTTAAATGAAAAAACATGAAAATTACAATTCATTCTCTGTAAATTTAACTTCCTCTCAATTATATATAGAATACTATATATTCCCATAATTTCAAGCTCCTCTATCTTTTAAAGCATATATATATAAGATTTTATGAGTATGAAAAAAATATATATTAATCTACATATATAAAAGATATGATTCCTTTATCTAACATAATTTTGTATGCAGAAATGGTATTTAAAGGAGTACCTCATTACATAGATAATTTAGGGGTAAAAATAGTCCAGTGGTATAGCTATCCTAGTGTTGTTATACAGTAATATAGAATGTTATAGGGTCAAATCCCCCTCATACTATACCTTAATACCATGATTTCCTAGTCAGTCATAGGTTTTATAGTATAAGTAAGTTTTCATTGACTGTTAATAGTTCACTAATTACTAGTGAGTCTATGTAAGCGAATGTAACCAATGATCATAATAGCTATATAAAGGTTACCCTGACAGCACTTATTAAGTATCGCTTATATGTATGTAACTATGGCCTTACTCTTAATTGAGTGTACCTAACCTATCCATATCATAGTGACCAAGGAAGTAAAATATAAGTCATATAGATAATTTGCTATAGTATCATTAATCTAGTCGAGAAAATGTATATTAAGTAAGAATAGAGATTAAGAATATGATAATACTGCTTCAGTTTACATGTATAAGTTCTTTTTAAGTTATTTTAGGATGCTTAATCAATAAAATTTTTACATAGATAGTTAAGAATAATTTATTACTACAAAATTATACATAAGAAAATCATAAGGTACTACTCTACAAAATAGTGTTTTTGAGTTTTCTCAGGTAAACTTTATTACTAAATGCATAAAATTTAATATATAATTTTTATAGTCTAATAGAATCTGATCTTCATATACTTTAAAGAGATAAAGAAGCTTGAAAATATATAAATTTTTAGCATTTTATATATAATTATAAAGAAGTTAAATTTACAGAGAATACATTATAATTTTCAGGTTTTTTTTATTTAAATATCATTCTTTAGGTCTAAAGAAGTATTACATATCTGATATTAGTAGTAGGGTTACTTGAACATAATAAAACAATAGTTATTTTTTTAGGGCATTCTAGTTATTATAGCTAAGAGTGCTAAGAAAATTATATATTGACTTATTAAAGGGTACTCTATACTAAAAAATAACCTAAGATTATATAAGTATACATATTAGGTAGCTAGCTGGCCTTCATAGTATTAAGGAGTATAGTATTATGTAATAGCTATTATATTACCTAAAAAAATCTTCATACTCATTCTCTCCCTTTAAATTAAAAGAGTAAATATTTCCTTACCTAGTTACTAGGACACTCTAAGATCATTAGGAATGAAGAAGCAGATTAAGGAGATATAGAAAAAGCTAATAAATCTACTACCTTTAGACCCTCTACCAATGATAAAAAGGTATTAAATAGAATAATTATATAAAGACAAGTAAAAGTGAGACTGTAGAAAAACTTTAAACAAAGTATAGGATAGCCTATATCTAAGAATATTGACCCCTACTCTATATTACCTAGGTTTATAGCTACTAGAGCCTACCAGTTTAGAGCTAGCTATACCCTCCTCCCTAACTCTTTAGTCTATAATAAAGAGTCTAACTACTACCCTTATAGTTCCCTCTACAGCATTAAGTACTACCTTTAGTAGTACCCTGCTCCTTAAAAAATCAGAAATAAAATTTTCCCTAATAAAATAATGAAATAACTACTATATAAAGATTAGAATCTATAGGAGAAAGTTATGAAAAAAGGAATAAGGACTACTAGATCCCTACTTAAGCCCCCTAGAGGTAGTTATTATAGTGGAAAAATAGAGTAGTAGATAGGAATTTCTTTTCTTTTTCTCTCCTTCTTTTCTTTCTTATCCTTTTTTCTTCTTTTTTCTTTTTCTTTTTCCTTTTTTCTTCTCCCTCTCCTCTTCTTTCTATCTATACTCTTTTCCTTCGGTCACACTCTCTAGCGGATGGCTTTGCGCTAACTTAATCGGATGGCCTAACTAAGAGAGGAAGCGATACATCGCTAAGCGCTGTTAGGGTAACCCTTCATACAGCTATTGAGATCATCAGTCGCATTCGCTTACAAGGACTGAACCAGTAATTAGGCAACCTTGCATAGTCAGGGAAAACTCACTTACGCTACAAAACCCATGACCAACCAGAAATTCATGGTATGGAATGAGGTGAGTGGGATTTGAACCTACAACATTGCGCATTACTGCACAACGACAACAGGATAGCCATACCACTAGACCATCCTCACCCCCCTCTTCTTTCTATCCTATATCCATTACTTATGTACTTGCTTTTTTATTAAGTATATATACCCTACTAGTAGATTTAGAATATAAAATAAAAGTAATTAGGGAATATAAGTATTCTGTAGATTATTTTTTTTAAATAATCTTACCAGTATAAGTAGGTAGTATATTCTGTAGTAGGATATAGATAATAGTTAAGGAATTAAGTAAGCTAGTTTTTACTTACCTTTCCTAGTCCTATATATACTTAGGATTATATTTATACTAAAATAGTTACTATAGTATATAGTAGGTTTAAACTTAGTAGAAAGCCCTAAAAATAGAGTTATTATCATTTTCCTCTAGGCTACTCTATTGTTAGTGTAAAAAGTTATTGTTTCTTATTACCTTTCTTCTAAGGTATATATTTTCTACTTACCCTATAGCTAAGAGTAAAGTTTAGAAGTGTATATATATTGGCTACATCTTTTAGTAGCTAAAATAACTTATCCTCAAGGTTTTTGAGGGCTTTAGTAATCTATAGCTTATAGTTATAAGCTTTAAAATATTTTACTTGTATTATTATACTAAATAAATGTAGTAATTCTAGTCTATAACATAAAACTATACTATGATATAGATAAATACCATATGAAGGTTACCCTAATAACAATTAATGAGTACTACTCCTATGTATGCAACTATATCTCTACCCTTAATTGAGTATAAATACCCTATCCATATCCTAGTGACTAAGTGGAAATCAAAAGTCTATACTATAAATGAATTGACATCAATAGCTTTTCCTTTTACAATGTATTTAGTGCTTTTGCATTTCCCTATTCATTTTCTCACGTATTATAAGGTTTACCTCTAATAGGTAAAAGGATATGGTCCCTAGTACTCTTCCTTCTTTTCTATTAGTTCCTATAATGCTTTGTTCCTTCTCCTTATATATAATAGGTGTCTTTCTATTTTTCTACTTTCACCTCCTTTTTTTCCCCTTTCTTTCTTTGCTCTTTTACCTTCTACTCTTTCTTATCACTACTCTTTCTGTGATAGATCACCCTATATAGCATGTAAAGACTTAATAAAGATACCTCATGTATGCTTTACAAACATTACTAAGTGAACTCAGATATCTCAGCTAAACGGAAGCTTAACTAGAAGGATATCTTTCCTACAAGTGTAGGGCAGACTTCTATAGAGAGAAGAGAGATAGACAAATATATTTTTTAAGGCTCGAAGATAATTTTAAGGCTTTCACAATAGTGATTACAGAGAAGACAAAATAGCTATATGCTGAAGAAGGAAGAGAGAAGAAGATAGTACTCTATTCCTATTGGTCACACTCTCTAGTAGGGCAGCACTATGTATGAACTTAATCGAATAGCATAACTAAGAGAAGGAGCGATACATCGCTAAGCACCATTAGGGTAACCCTTCATATGGCTATTGAGGTCATCAGTTATATTCACTTACAAAGAATGAACTAGTAATTAGGCAACCTTGCATGGTTAGGGAAAACTTACTTATACTACAAAACCTATGACCAACCAGAAATTCATGGTATGGAATGAGGCAAGTAGGATTTGAACCTACAATATTGCATATTACCACATAATGATACTAGGACAGCTATACCACTAGACTATCCTCACCCAGAGAGAAGAAGATAAAGAACTACATGCTTAAATACCATTCCTTCAACTGAGATAATAAAGAGATAATAAAGGAAATAGAACCCTAAAAAACTATTTCACAATCTAGACTATCCTTTGATTCCTAATTGCTGAAACATATAAAAGAGTCTAGAAAGGACAGGACATAATTAGTACTCAATTTGACTATGATTACTTATCACCCTCTTAGGCCTCACTCCTGATTTAAAATAGTCTCTCATGATATGAGTATGATCGCCTGATCGTGACCTCATGGCTAACTTGGCCAATGTCATATCATGCCGATAGCTGATCATGTAGTAACTATAGGGCTCACTTCCTATACCTAGTCAGTACTAATAGCAAAGCTATACCATACTATATTATGCTATGAGGTCATGTGATAGATGATTGTCTCTAGAGTGCTTGATATAATAGTGAAGGAATAGAGATAGCATACTCATAATTTAACTATATAAGTATAACCTCTATCATAGCGCATTATCCTAGGTACAAATAACATGACCACTACTAGTATTTCTAACACTATGCCCCTTCTAAGGTGACTGGTCCCTTATATATATATGAGGTAACTTTATATTGATTCTTACCTCTCTCTGAGAGTAACCAAGACTAGGGAATGGTTTCCTTCAGTCTATAGGGGGAGATCATGCCAACTTAATATAGCTTAAAGGGGACTTAGGATTATATAATAGTCACAGTAGTGATGCTCTAGCAAATTTAAGGGAAACTAACTGTGGAAGAAAGAGCAACTATATATACCTCAATTCCTCCTTCTCTGCTTGTATGGTAGAGCCTCCTCTGACTCAGTAGCTTTTGACTCTGCCTCCAGATGGGCCTGATAAAAGGTCACAAAAGTATCAATGGGTTTGCCATTGACTAGCAGTGACTCCAAGGTTTCCCAACTACCCTTATCCTAAGAGTATCCTTCCCATAACACTAAATATTCTACCTACTTAATCTTCTAATTATTTCAAACCTTCGCAATTTCCACAATGAAGAAATAGTTCTCACCTTCCTCGATTTCTGGTATAGGAGGAGGATGTACTAGGAAATGGCCAGAGACATAATACTGTTTGAGTTTCAAGATATGGAAAACATGGTAGATATTATAAGAAAAGGGAAGCTTCAATTTATAGGCCTGAGAACTGATGGGATTGATGATCTCGAAGGGGTCTACAAACTTAGCATATAGCTTATAGGAATGTTGAGAGGGGGTTATATCATCCCACTTTAACAGGATGCAGTCACTAGGCTTAAGAGCTAGGAAGGGCTAGTAAGACTTGTTGTACCATGTAACTATCTTCTATTGAGCCATAAAGAGACATTACCAGATGGTGGTCTATTCTTGAGTTAAGGCCTTACTTCCCTAATAGGAGGTGATAGTTTGAACAGCATCAACTGAAGGATGATATCTGAAGTTGGTGAAATATATGGAGGATAACTTGGCATTGTTGTATGCAAACTGTGCTAGGGTAGGAAAGAAAACCTAATCTGACTGCTCAAAGTTGACATAAGTATACAAGTAAGCTTCCAGGACCTAGTTCAACCATTCCAATTTTCTGTCTATTTGGGGGTGAGCAGCAGTACTCTTTGATAATCTGACCCTAAGATTATCTATCATATGACCTTAAAACACTTCAAACTTATAGTCATGGTTGGAAACAATATTGGCTAGGAAGTTATGGTGTTTCCAAATCTTATAGATAAAGAAGTTAGCTAGGTGCCTGGAGTCAATATTAGGGCCAAGAGGTATGAAGTAAGCTATTTTGGTAAAATGATCAACTATCATATACACATAGGTGAAGCTGCCAGAAGGAGGGAGGTCCATCATAAAATCTATAGAGATCAATTCCCATAGCCTGTAGGGTATCTCCAACAGAAGCAGTTGCCCATAGGCCTTATATCAGCAGGCTTTATTCCATTAGCACTAGTCACCTGCAGAGATATACTTATCTATATCCTGCCTTTAATATGGCCAGTAGAAGTCTCTGTCAATAAGATCAAAGGTCTTATCTCAGCCTAAGTAGCCTACTATAGGGTAATTATGCTTGGACTTGAGAACCTCAATGTGGAGAGAAGGGGGATATACTATAAACTATTCCATATAGGAAGGCTGTCATGAACTGAGTAGGGTTCCTGTGGGGAGCTTAGAATGCTTTAGCATTCAGGGTTAGCAGTAATAGCTTCTCTCAAGGCTAAGTAAAAGGAAGGATTGAGTAAGGTATATAACTTGTCAATCTTAGTCATGTACTATCCTTTCTTGAGAAAAAGAAGACTTAGCTCACATACCCCCTCTATAGGGATGTGGTCCCTATATCTGCTTAAAGTATCAGCCATATCATTAGACTTACCTAGCCAATACACTATCTGGAAATCGATGGTGCCTAACTTCTCCATCCATAGCACCTATCTCCTAGAAAGGAGCCAAGTAGTTGTAAAGTACTCCAGGTTCTTGTAGTCCATCACTACTAGCACTGGCTAAGCTATTCCCTCATACCAGTATCTCAACTACATGTAAAGGCAGTCAAATACTGCAAGCATTTCCTTATCATAGATCTTGTAATTCTACTACACTGGTTTAAGTTTACAAGAGTAGAAAGCTAATGGGTGAATCGAGCTATCAGGAAACTGGTGTAATAGTACGCCTCCGAGGGCAAAGTTACTAGCATCAGTTTTAGCTTAAAGGGGGACTTGAGAATCATAGTAGACAAGGATAGAGGCTGAAGTGAAAAGGGTCTTGATAGTGTCGAAGGTAGATTACTGATAAGACCCCTAGGACTAGGGCTAGCCTTGCTTAGTAAGGTTTGTTAGGGGCATAGCAATCTTTGAAAATCCTTAGATAAAGACCCAATAAAAGTTTACCAGGCCTAGGAAGGAGTGGATATCATAAACTATATTAGGAGTTAACCAATCTCAGATAGCTTGAATCCTATCCTCAGAGATACTAATACCCTTATTGGAGATGATGAACCTAAGGAACTTGACCTTATAGACTGCCCTGATGTATTTAGCTAGCTTAAGGGCTAACTTGTGATGATTTAAGCACTTGAGAACTTCATAGACTAGTTAGTTGTACTCCTCCTTGCTGGCAGTATAGATTAGTATATTATCCTAGTAGATAAGGACACCTACATCTAGAAGGTTATGGAAAATTGTGTTTATCATTTCCTGGAAAATAGCAGGGGCATTGTAGAGACTAAATAGCATCACCAAGTACTTATTTTGACCATAGCAAGTGTAAAAAAAAGTTTTCTACTCATCACCCTTAGTAATATAGATGAGATTATAGCTATTCTTGAGATCGAGTTTGGTAAACCATTTTGAATTACTAATTTAGTCTTAGAGTTCACCTATAAGGGGTAGAGGATAGTGGTTCTGAACAACAATCTTGTTCAGACCCTGGTAGTTGATGCAAAGGTAGAGGAAACCATCAGCCTTCTTTACAAACAGGATGGAAGCACCTGTAGGAGACTTGTAGGGTCTTATCTTCCCCTCCTTGATCATCTGATCAAGGTACTCTCACAGGGCCAGGAGCTCAGTCTCAGAAAAGTGGTAAAGCAGGCCGTAGGGAGGAGTCATCCCTTCCTTTAAATCAATTTTGCAATCCCGTTCCCAAGGGGGAGGGAGAGAGGAGGCTAAATATTTAGAGAAGATAGCAGGATATATTTGTTCCTACTTATCACCTTCAGAGGTTGAGGAGATATAAGACTGCATGAAGAGCTCAGTAAATTCGCTAATAGGAGGGCTAGTTATAGTGGAACACTAATGACAGACAACTCCTTCATTAGCGGGGGTGTCCACCTATTTAAGTAGCCTACCACCAATAGCTTCAGAGTTGGTGTAGAAGTCATTATCCTTCAATAATTGAAATACAGAGGTTATCTGAACCGATGGTGTTACAAGATAGTTCTTACATTTAGAGGAGGGAAATCCTATGAGAATAGCCTAGTCATAGTCGATATATAGTTCATGATCTTAGAACCACTTAATAGGAAGATATATGTCTATGTCTGGAGGCATAGGGCTAATGTTGAAGTCGATAAGTTCGCGATGGTTGAGGACCTGTATTTGTAGCTTACGAGTATGGTACCACTCCTGCCTACAGGAACTATCATAGGTGAAGATGTTAACTACCTAGGACATATTCTTCTTAGGGACAGGGAGCTGATCTGAGATGTAAGTGCCAGTTGCTCTGTTATCCTACTTGGCTATAGCTGTAATCACATGTACTTATGGATCCTCAATCATATATATTTTCTAGTGAAGAGTTACTAGACTGTAATGCACCTACCTTAGGTAGGGCCTTCTTTGGAGGAAATGATGGTTTATATGATAGCAGTAGTGAATATGTTTCATAATCTCTCCTAGGAAGCTCATAGCTGGAGCTCACTATACGATTAATCTGTAAGGAGGTTGTTTCAGAGGTAGGAGTTGGAAAGGTAATGGCAATATTAAAGTACAAATAATAGTAAAGAGTGGTGGTCTACTATACAGCCAGTGCATTTCAACCCAGTGCAGGTCCTCCTCAGGTAGAACTTTGTAAAAGAAAAAAAAAACACAACTTCTAGTCAATGCCTCTAAGAAAAGAAGGAAAATAATACATGAGGGTATCATAACAGTCATAAGGGACATTAGGTTATAACACATCACTTATAGGTATCATGAATTACATTAGCCTCAATACTGGTAGGCCTACCTACCAAGGATAGAACAATGGTTCTGAACACCAGCTCCTTAGTAGAAAATAAGGGCATAAAGGAAATTGTAATGAATGGACTTTAAGGAAACTTTAGTGTAACAAAACCAATGCTTTAAACTAACTGGGTCTTAAAGGAAACAAAGGAAACAACTTAAGGAAAAGGTGGTATAGGATGCCATAGGGAGAGGGTAACTTATACCATAGGGATGTCATCCCCATCCTTCCAGTCGTCTATAAGGCTGACCACTTGGGAAGCTACAGACATCTTTTGCTGCTTAGAGGAGGAGGAGTTTCCATCGTCCTCCATTTTCCTCTTAGTAGATAAGACAATTTTGACAGTGGAGATTAAGAACTTCCTTGTAGAGTAACAGTCCTTTACACTATAGTGCTTGGATAGGCAGTATAGACAAGCTCTATTTTTCTTAGCCTACTCCTTCTCTTCCTTAGTAAGCTAAGGAAGCTTCCCCTTCTCCTAGGAAGTTAACCAAGAGGGATGCTTGTCCTAGGTCTTCTTGGTCTTAGAAGGAGCAGATAGGGCAGAGGTATGCTTAGTCGAATATCCCTTCTAGGACTCCTAGATGGCTGCTCAGGTATCCTCTATTACTAGGCCTATTTAGACCACATAGGACAGCCACTCTATAGCTATAGTGTTATGCTAGGTCTAGGTAGCCATTGCTAGGCCGAGATCTTCCTTAATGCCTCTCTCTACCTAAAACTTAAAGGCCTCCTAGTCATATTGAGTAACCTAGTTTAGGGCCTCCATGTAGGTAAGGTGAGAGAGGATCCTCTTAGTCTATTTAGTGTTAATAATCTATCTTATTACCTGGGTCTTGGTAGCAAAGGCTGCAAAGTAGGTCTTTACTACCTCAGTAAAGTCCTCCTAAATTATAGTCAGCTGGGTCCACCAGTAAGCATTGGCTCTCCACCAGACTGCTACCATAACCATTATATATATTAAGGCAAACCTGGTTTTGATCTAGTCATATAGGAAGGTATAGGCTTAGAGGGTAAAGTAGTTCTCACATTGGTCGATGAATTTCCTAATGTCCTCAGCCTTCCCAGAGAACTTTTCAGGGTCAGTGGGGTTATGACCTTTGAAAGAGGTCAAAGCTACAGGAGGTAGAGTAGGGGTTGAGCAGTTTGAGGAAGGTATTAGTGGGGCAGTTTACTATAGGTCTTCCTGCACTATCCAAATAATATCACTCTCCTAAAGGGGATGAGGAGAGGTTAGGTAGGGAGGAGGTATAAAGGAAGCGAAGGAGGCAGGTCCTCTTCCCCTGGAAGGTCCTATAAAGGCAGAATAGGAAGGGTATACAGAAGGAGGAGTTGGAGAGATAGGATAGGAGGGTAGTTAGAAGGATAGAATAGCCTATCTTGGTCATGGTAGAGGAGCAGAGATATAGGTAGTCTGATCATCAAGATCAATGACCTCTCCCTATGCCCTCGACACTAGGGGGGAGACTATGGACCTATAGGTCTCCTTGTACTAGTAGAAGAGCTCCTTCTACATCTTAGCATTGTCGTTGGACTATATAAGGTCCTCCTTTAGTTTGACTATGTCCTCCTTCCTCAAAGTAGACTAGGAGGAAAGATATTTATTCTCTACCTTAAGCTTTAGAACCTGCTATTCTGCCTCTACTAGTCTAGCCTAGAGAGACACCTCTATCTACTCTAGGACTTCAACCCTAGACTTAGCCTATCATAGGGATACCATAAGAGTGGTGATTTACTCATTTAGGGAGGCAAGTAGATGCAGAGCCTAGTATACTAACTACTTACAGAGCTTAGCAATTTGCTTATTGAGCCCCTTGACTATCTCTTGATAGGCTCAGTTTAGGGTGTTGGTATATTTAGTCTCCCTCTGAGTGAAAAAGTCCCTTTCCTTCTATATCTACTTGATTGCAGCTAAAAGGAGGTTTGTCATAGATATGGGGAAGGCCACAGATATATTAGGGAGGGGCTTGTTGATGTTGCAATATAGAATAATGCTGGCATTAACAATAGTAGCCATATCATCACGCTGCTTCTAGAACTCCTCCTTGGTATTCTGAAGGGCCCATTTAAAAGGATCCTCTCCTATAAACTCCTTAACCTGATGGGGTGCTTGTATCATGGTAATATAGTTGTCCATAACCATCTTCTGATGATTGTTGGTATATTATAACTCTAACAGCTTAAGGTTAATAGTGGCTTCCTTATACATGGAGACATTGGAAGCCAAAGAATGGGTGGTCCAAACTGTTCAGGCTAAGGGGTTGGTGAGCTGAGTGTCCACAATGATAGCAAGAGAGGATACATTAAGCATCAGGATATCGGAAGAAGAAGCTATCTTCTTTAAAGAATATAGTGTGACAGATTACCCTATATAGCATATAAAGACTTGGTAAAGATACCTCAGGTATGCTTTGTAAATGTTACTAAGTGAACTCAGATATCTCAGCTAAATGAAAGCTCAACTAGAAGGATATCTTTCCTATAAGTGTAGGGCAGACTTCTAGAGAGAGAAGAGAGATAGACAAATATATTCTTCAAGGCTTAAAGATAACTTTAAGGCTTTCATAATGGTAATCACAGAGAAGACAAGATATATATGTGCTGAAGAAGGAAGAGAGAAGAAGACAAAGAACTGCATGCTTAAATACCATTCCTTTACCTGAGATAATAAAGAGATGATAAAGAAAATAGAACCCTAAAGAACTATTTCACAATCTAGACCATCTTTCGATTCCTAATCACTGAAACCTATAGAAGAGTATAGAAAGGACAGGATGTAATTAGTACTCAATTTGACTATGATCACCTATCACCCTCTCAGGCCTTACTCCCGATTTATGATACTCTCTCATAATACAAGTCTGATCACCTGATCATGACCTCATATCTGACTAGGCCAATATCACATCATGCCGATATGTAATTATATGGTAACTATAGGGCTGACTTTCTATACCTAGTCATGGCTAATAGCAAAGCCACACCATGCAACGCCATACCATGAGGTCATATGACAGAGGATCATCTCCAGATCGCTTGATACAATGGTGAAGGAATAGGGACAGCATACTTACATGTTGACAATCTAAGTATAACCTCTATCATAGTACATCATCTTAGGTACTAATGATGTGACCACTACTGGTATTCATAACACTTTCTATCTATTACTAGGGTTTACTTATGCGGTATCTTAAGGTAGTATAGGTTTTGTTATACTATAGTTAGAGAGGCTGCATGTGGAGTTTGTACCTACAAATAATATAGTATGTATAAACTAAGGAAGGAGCTCATAAACTATATTAATTAATTAGAACTACTTAATATCATATGATAAATACCTATATCCCTTAATGCCTTTAGAGATACTATTCCTACCATACCACTAGTACCTGAAAAATCTAAACCTAATAACTATATAATTGTGCTTAACAAAAGTCCTTATACTCTCAGAAATAGGGGAAGAGTTATAGCTACTTTAGTAGGGGGTGTTTATATAGGGTGCCTATTTCTAAAAATAACTCTTTCAATTTTTCAGAAAGTCATTAATCTGGAAACATAGAATTTTTTGCCAAGTCTTATTCATCTACTAATTTTTCTATCTCTATAATGCGATACATAATCATAAAGGAAATAAAGGAAATATAATTTTTTTTTATTGTGTAGCATTATATCACGGATGTTGTAGATATATGTATGTACTTTACATGGGCAAAATTAAAATATCAAAACATGATTTATGTCACTTTTTAAAGTGGACCCATGGAGAATGAAAAACATGACGATAGATGCATATATTTAGCTGTGTACTTAGCCCTTGGAATTATATACTACTATCCGTTCAATTAAACATCCTTTCTGTACATTTACAAGTACAAGTACAACACTTTCACGAAGCACCCTTCGCCGCAATGCTCTCCTCCCCCTTAAAAAAATATCCAGAGAATAAAGTCCCATCCCTGTCACTTAATTGGAAAGCTCATGACGAGTGTATCAACGAGCTTCGCACGAAATGTCAGAGTTCAACCCCCCTACTTACGCTCTCCTAAAAATCACGTCTCTATGAAATACATCTACGTAATCGGAGCTACGCAAATATAAGAATAGGCGTGGTGTTTGAATTTTGAATATTTGTAATCCACACGCATCGCCGAATTAAACTTTGAAACCATCAGAAAATTATCTTTGCTCTAAGCAAAATTCAGTAAGTTTGCCCACCAAGACTATCAGAATCACGATCTTGATATGGGAGGAGGTTTTCCAATGGCGATTATGGTGTGGCTGGTGCGATTCTAATTCGCATATCATCCTTATAGTTATTCGCTACCGTGAAGGTAGCTTTGTTTACACTTGAAAATAAAATATTCGCTTATCTAATCGTTATTCTAATATAGTATATATATGTACTCTATGTATGTAGTACACGTACTCACAAGTACTCTGCATACTCACAGCGGACTCACAGCGGACTAATGTGCTATTGTCAGGGATCTCCAGGATTGCGAATTATTCGATAGTTGGGCAGCGAGGATGGCGGGTCGAATGCGGTTATCTAGCCAGGGAGTGAACGTTCTTCGGGGCCCTCGTTGGACTCGTTTCTTTGTTTACAGCTTTTGTAAATCTCAATTCATCGATGCATCGATGGGAACCGTTGATCATGATCAGGGCCCTAGACTGTGATGAACGTTTTTGCACAGATTTGCGCGAGTGTTTGCATTTTGTTTGTCCTGGCGTAGAGAACGACTGGTCGGCATCGATATCGGCTAGCGTCTACACCCGAACCATGAGGTGGGACTGCGTGGGATATCAGTGTAATGTACATGTACTAAGTACAGTATTGTATTATCTACCATTACGAGAATACGTAACACGCTCAAGTTATGTACTAGTACACTGGTAAGCAAATGAGGAATTCCACTGCCACCGCTTATAACATTAACGTCGAGGTCTCGCTGTGTTCTGCCCTGCGGCCGGGACTCGCTGGTACCAATTTCTGCTTTGCAACAGCTCTGCTCAGGCCAAGCTTGAGCGGTTGCGGTGGCTGCGCGCGGGAAAGGCGAGAAGCGAATATCAAAAATAAAAAAGTTCGGGGCGAGGGGGATCGGGCTGTCCAGACTCAGCGCACGGCATCCCACACAAGGAGAGCCGACTCCCAGTGGGGGCTGCTTCTGCCATCTCGAGTCTTCTCCGTCCCGGCCCTTTTCTCTGCCCTCTTTCTTTTTGCCTTTTCTTCGGCCTTTTCTTCGGCCTTTTCTTTTCTTTTCTTTTCTTTTTCTTTTCTTTCTCTTTTTTTTTCGTTTTTCGTTTTTTTTTCGTTTTTTTTTTTTTTTTTTTTTTTTTTTTTTTTTTTTT
>JABYPW010000561.1:0-23892 GCA_016880775.1 Phymatotrichopsis omnivora | reverse complement strand
GATGCATGACCAGGAACCCGTCGGTACGTGCCTAGGTAAGGATAGTCCCCTGTGGAGCAAGCTCTATCCGAGCGCCTATCCCCTGGGCAACGAGGCTAAGGTATTCTAGGTCGTTGTTTTTGCCGAGTAGTTTTTACGACGATGAAAAGTGATAAAAGAGGAGCGTAGAAGAGGAGTAGGAAAAGGTAGAATGTAGGGGGGGGTTTGAAGAGTCTGAGAAGCCTGAACATGAAGTGACCAACGACCATTCTTAAATACCTTTTCCATCCAAAGAAATGAGTCATCAATAACATAAGAGATTACATAAGAAACAGAACCTGAGAGAAACCCTTAGAACCTCCATAACTCATTCTATAATCATCTGATGTGATCGTAACATTCCTAGGAGTTGTAATGGAAATTATCAGCGTTATGGTCTTACCTCAGATCACTGATCTTGGGCAAGATCATCATCATGTGATTACTGGCTCGATCAGCTTGAGTCATACCAACTGCGAGTGACTAAGTCATAGGAGTTACTCAAGGTGTTGTGATCATGTAAGGTACGCTTGTCAGAGGATGATGGGTGAGTCAGATCCTGACTCATCATAACAGAGGTGCCACATATGACTCATCCGGAGGCAGAGCCCTTTGTCATGTGGTCCTTTCATGTAGTGCAGGGGTATACTCACTGGAAGTAGCTCGTATAACTAAACTCATTATTGCGCGTGGGCCTTGGTACCTTAGCTGTAACAACACTAGTCAGCAATACTGAACCCAAAGGTAGTCCTACTTACGAGGTAGGTAGTATAACATTTGGCTAGTTTTAATCACTGGAGGATACTCTCGTGCTCAAAACCCTGACATATACGGATGTTAAAGATACAGCCCAATGTTATCGAAACTAGATACTTGAAGCAAATAAATTTTCCTAGGGTGACACTTAAGATCTACCCTTAAGGGGCCCCATATGAAAAGTTAGGCTCTATCTGCCTATTTTCTTTTGTCTATGGCCATGTCAAAATTATCTGATGTATGACCATGAGCTACTGTACGAAAAGTAGATAGTGAATCTAAATTTCATGAGAGGCCTCGAAAGAACAAGATATAATGATAATGATGATGATGATTCAGTTCTATGTGGTAACTACTCTACTTCTTCTATAGCTACCTAAGCTGTCTACATGCAGTCCTCGACTATAGCATGTTACCCATTCCTCTCCCAATAGAACTAAAAAAGAAAAACACAGGAAAAGATATTACAATGTAACTGTATGACTGGTTGCGCCCATCGTAGGACAAAGTAGAAAGACATGTAAGTGAGAAAGCAACAAACAAGAAACTGGCTATGACCCTCCAACTCTCCTCTAGCTAGGTGAACCTTAGAACAACTGGTAGACTACAAGGTACAAGTATATACAAACTAAAAACAAGTAAGAAAAAGGACAAAGCCAGAAGAAAACCCAACATAGAGAAATGGTTACAGAGTGAAACTAAGATAACTCTCATTAAAAGAAAAAGAAAAGCTGGGGGGAAGGGATCTAGGATTCCATTGACTCAGCAGTGGTAGTATGGAGGTTATCTACCCTTTGGTTCCTCTGGGCCAAAGCTTGGAGGTAGTCAGGGTAGGCAGGATCGTTGGCAGGGTGAGGGGCAAGGCAGTTAGCATATTTAAACACCGTGTAGTCACACAATCTCCCTTTGCATTTGCACTCTGCATTGGTGCAGAAGTACTCAAAAAGGGTGTAGGGGCTAGTGCAAAGGTGGCATTATGAGGGAAATATACATTGGAGCTGGTGGTAGCTATAGTGGCAGCAGCACATGCACTGGGTAGTACAGGAGAAGGAAAGGTATTGTTCTGTCCTACATACCTTGTTAAGGATAGATGGTCCATAGAAGATGCAGTAGTAGTTGTTGTTGACTATGACAGTAACCACAACACAGGAGGTAGTTTTGCTAACGAGCTTGTCCTTAGATGCCAGCTAGCATAGGGTTTAGGTAAGGAGTACTCTATAGTTATATGTCTTAATCTCATCTCTGATCTTGGTCATGTACTCAACCTTGGAGGTATTGCGGATTGGGGTTGGCACATTGTGCACGATGTACTTCTTGTGAAGGAAGTTTTAGTACAGGCTAGTAGTGTTAGGAAAGTACTTCCAAACAGCCTCTTCGATGGTCGCTTTGTAGGTAAGCACCTATTGGGCAGTGGTGTTCTCCATGATAGAGAGGAAAATGTTTCAGGGGCCTGCTTAGTGAATGGAGCGGATGTGGCAGGTGGAGGGAGCTTTTTTATCGATGAGTGCTCTATTAACCTCATCGCGGATGGTGATAGGATTGAAGGAGGGGATCTCTCCCTCCACATTGACAATTATCTCTCTCTCCCTCTTAGACAGGTACTTTAGAGGGGGAGGAGCATTACTGGGTGGGGGTGGTGTGGCTGAAGCCTTACCTTTGTTTTTTTGAATAACCTGGGCCTAGGTATTCTCTGTAGTGGTGATGGTTATATAGAGCTGGGATAGAGTAGGCAGTGTTGAAGCAAGCTTCTTCACTACTTTAGCTATTTTAGATGTTTCTGACTGTATATTCCTAATGGAATTAGAGAGGGCTTGGTCAGCGAGAGCAGATGCTACTTTAGCTGAGGTGTTGGTAGATATAGAGTAGGTGATGGTGGCCTCGAGGTAATCGAAACCTTGTTCAATAGCTTGTTGGCCAGTATGGAGGGAAGTGAAAGCTTCTTAGATTTTTCTAATTGACTGCATTTAGGCAGGGAGACTAGTGTTAAAGAACTCCAGCAAGGATGAGGTAGCGACTAGTTATACTGCCTTTAACCTATGGGTTAGTCCGATGTTGTCATTATCCACTGCTATAGCTTTTAAGAGGGGGTCCTTGTAGAACTCAAGGAGGGTTTTAAGGGTGGAGGCTTTTTGTGCCTAAACATGTGTAGAGATGTAGGTGGGGGGGGAGTCAGAATAGGGATTGCATGAACTTTGTGTTTGTCATTGCATAAAAACTAAAAGGTAGAAACCAATAGAAAGTATACATGCAATTTAAGGGTACAAAGAAGCCTAGAAAGAACAAGATATGACGGGGGGGGGGGGGGGCAATTCATTTTTATTCTTATGGTCATGTAAGCGACCACCTACAAGAACATCCTTGTGCGGCTATGTAAAGCTATGAAGTAATAAGAAAACATCTCCTCCATACAGAAAAGTAGTGCAAAGAACAAGATATGACTAAGGACAGTCCTTAAATACCCTTTCCATCTAAAGAAATGAGTTATCAATAATATAAGAGATTATATAAGAAACAGAACCTGAAAGAAAAACCCTTAGAACCTCTATAACGCATTCTATTATCATATAATATGATTATAACATTCCCAGGAGTCATAATAGAATTGATCAGTATCTGTTTATGAGCTACAGATCGCTGATCTTAGGTAGATCATCATCATGCAATATAGGCTTAATCAGCTTAGGTTATACCAACCATGTATGACTAGGACATAGGAGCTACCTGAGTTATCTGATCACATGTTAGGGTGCATATCAGAGGATGATAGATTAGTCAGATCCTAACTCATCATAATAGAGGCGACACATTCCAATCTTCCAATGGCTAAGCCCACTTCTGCATGGTCCTTATACATAGGGTAGGTAGGAATACTCACTAAAAGGTGCTCAGCTAACATAACCTATTATTGCGCATAGGCCTAGGTACCAAGGCTGTAATATAACCCCTACCCTCTAAGTTACCCCCTAAACCCCAAATACTAGAGGATAGCCAAAGCTTTAGAAATGATACCTAGCTACTAGCCCTCTATATAAGAACCCTAGGGCTCATAGCAAGACCTGAGTAGTACCCCTATGAGTGGGCAGCCATAAATAAGCTATGCTACCTACCTCTTCATAATCAGGTACTAGATGTTTAGTACCCCAGTTCCATTATCTAGGAAGCTCATAACCAGATCTAGATCCAGCATAGTGAGCACCAACAAATATATGCATATAAGAGTATACTTGGATATAGAGTCATACACAATAACAAGACCAATCTAAATAAAGGAAAGAAGGTAGTAAGAGCAGAAGAGGAAAGAGACTCCTTCTCCCTAATTCCATAAGTCCTAAGGTATAAACTAGCAAATATGATGATGGATAAATAAAGAAAGTTATTCTAGCACATGATAGATGAAATAGAAGTGGGAACCACTAATAACAAGGACATATACCCTACATTATTTAAAGCAATTAACCACATATAGTGCAAGCTAGATACTATGTACAAATAAGCATACGAAGCATAACAAATAATCAACAACCTCAACATATAACTCTAAGCACAAGTGAGCAAAATGAGCTACTTAAGAGCAATAGTTAATACAATAAAGGACAAGTAAGTGTGCTCTACAAACCCCTACACTTAGCAAACAAACCCTAGTCAACCTATAAGGATTACCCTAGTCACTATAACTAAACCCCCTAACCAGCAAGCTAGAAACTGTAGTATAGGCTCACTCATCAAAACCTAAAAAACCCTAGAATCATTAGGCACTACAGTAGGTCCCTTAAGACTACCACTTATCATAGACCCAGAACCAGTACAACAAAATATAGAGAAATATACATAGGCTCAAAGGGTAGCCCAGGGAACCCTAGCTGTATAAAACTAAGGAACCGTAGGATAAATTAGATAAAACAATAAACCTAAAACCTATTGAGTTAGTAGAAGAGAGCTACACAATATAATAGTAGGTATAACTTACCTAACAGTGGCCATATAAATGCCAGCCCTAGTAACTTACAGGTGAAAGTTAGCAATATGTAAATAGGGGAATTATGAGGTGCTGGTTGGTCTAAAAACTATTTGACTTTGGTCAAATATAGCTTGTAACCATGCCTAATTGTTCCATTAAATTAGGCCCTAATTGTATCATAATTGCCTCCCAGCTGTGGTGGCAGTATAGCAAGTCATGGCCTCATTGAATAAAAAGTGAGAGGTAAAGCCACTTCCAGGGTAAGGAGTGATACTGTGTATTTATAGCTAGGGCTAGATATAGGACATACCTGGGTTTGTACTGGCTGTATAGCAAGTAGAGTAGGAATACTTGGTTAGTAGCATTGGGTCGGGAAGCAGTTAATACCTAACAGTTCTACCTACAGAGTATTACTGATAGGACCCTAGGGGGCTTGTAAGATGCTATGGTTAGGTATAGGAGATACATAGCCTGATGTCTAGAATAGGAAGCAGGGTTAAATGCTCTATAAACTATAGTATAGGTATCCTTATTATGCTTGCATATAGGATACATAACTTGAGAGGATGGATGCCAGCATCAGTTGCACCATTGTACAGCTTAAGGTATAAATACAAGTCAAGGTAGCATGCATAATTTAAGTAGTGATAAGATTACTAGGGCAGTAAATTACTGAAAAGGTACCAAAATAGGTAAGATATTAATCTAGTATACCTAGATGCCAATTGGTAGTAGGAAGCAAGTGTTGTATATATGCTACATATTTAGGAACACAAGATTACGTAGTTAGGTTTCCTGGAACCAGTTCTTATAATACCACATTGCATATAATCCTTGATATGCTACAACTTACTGTACTTACACTGAGCTCGAAGTTGTGTATAATCTAGTCTAGTCACACTAATCTGCTCTTTTGCATATTATTTTTTGTTATGAATACCAGTAGTGGTCAGCGTCAAGGTACCTAGACAATGTGCTGTGATGGAGGTTACACTCAGATTGTCAACATGTAAGTATGCCATCTCTACCCTTCACCATCGTGTTAAGTGCTATGGAGATGATCCTCTGTCACATGACCTCGTAGCATGGCGTAGCATGGTGTGGCTTTGCCGTTAGCCCTGACTAGGCATGAGAAGTCAGCCCCACAGTTACCACATGATTAGCTATCGGCATGACACAATATTAGCCTAGTCAGCTATGAGGTCATGATCAGGTGATCGGACTTGTATTGCGAGAGACTATCACAAATCGGGAGTGAGGCCTGAGAGGGTGATAGGCGATCATAGTCAAATTAAGTACTAATCGCGTCCTGTGCTTTCTGGACTCTTCTACAGGCTTCTGTGATTGGGAATCAGGAGATGGTCTAGAACAGGTCTTAGTTCATTGTGTTTCTATTTCCTTTGTCATCTCTTTATCAGCTAAGGTGAAGGTAGGATATATAAGCATGTGGTTGTTCTGTCTTCTGTCTTTTCCTTCCTTCCTTCTTTAGAATATAGCTACCTTTTCTTCTCTGTGATCACTATTGTGAAAGCCTTTGAGTTATCTTTGAGCCTTAGAGAATATATTCGTCTTTCTCACCTTCTCTTCTTGAAGTCTACCCTGTTCATCGTAGGAATGATATCTTCCAGTTGAGCTTTCGTTTAACCAAGATATCTGAGTTTACTCAGTAGCGTTTATGAAGCATGCCTGAGGTATCCTTACCAAGTCATATACAAACTATATAGGGTGATCTGTCACATTTTTTCTACTGTGTTCTGCATGATGCTGTTTGCAGATACACTAGAAATTTAAATTAGTATGTAGGGGAAATTGTAGTAAGGAAAATTCAAATTTTGTACATCACAATAAGATGCTAACTATATCCCTAAAGGGCCAACTTACCTTACCCAATTAGAAGCTAATGATTTTATAACTGTAAATCTACTAGCAAGTAACTGATATCTTATGCGATGATCTCAGGCTTATAAGAGTTATATACACTTATAGTGTACATCACAGAGTGGGAGGCTGCCAGGTATGATACTATAGGGATTAGGGTGGCTATGAGAAACTAAGAAAACATCTTATAGCATTAAGCTAGTGAGTGGGAGCCCCTCCCTCTCTTGCAGAGCAGATGTAGAGAAGCTTAGAACTATATACATTAAAGCCCTAGTAGATAGAAATGCCTTGATTGAGCTCAGAAACATCATAACTAGAGTAAACAACAAGTCATAATTGTGATTGCCACCCCCTATACCATCCCAGTAAATAGTATGGTCCCCTACATAGATAAAATAAACTTGATCACAAAAGTGACCACTAACCTAGAAGTTGAAAGAAAAGGCTTAAGAGTAACCATAACCACCACTGAAATGATCCTACACTTAGTCCCTATAGGCCCCATAGGTGAAATACTAGTGCACAACTTAAGAACCAAGCTATCCTAGATAGTAGACATTGAAATATCTATAGCAAGATAGCTCAAAAGTAAGGAAGACAGGGAGAAGAACCTGTGCAGAGGTACCTACATAGCAGTAGCTATAAGAATCACTGAAGAGTAAGTCCTCCTTTTCAATAAAATATGTAAGGTACCCAAATCTTAGAGAATGGATCCCACTACCTAGTGCTTCAAATACTTCAAGTATGGATACATGAGCACAATTTTCAAGGAACCAAAACAAAACTGCAGAATATGTGAAAACCTCAACTATTAGAACATCTTCCCCCACTATGCCACTAAAGACTACAAGTGCCCCTAGCCAGGATGTGGTTTCTAAGGACCCTGTAAACACTTTAAAGAATACTACATAAACTGCAAATAAAAGTATAGAGTAATAGATAAAACCTGCCCTACTAGACTTGCAGTAAATAACCTATATACAAGAGAGCTAGAAGGAAGAAGATAGGCCTGGATATACTAGGTCAGTAACAAAATCCAAATACATAAAGAATTATAAGATGGAGGAAACAGGGTAAAAAATCTAGTTAGGCATTGACCTACATCTAGTCTTTAAAATTCTGTAGCATAATTGCTAAAAGTCTAACACCAACCTATGAACCCTCTTTGAAACAGCAACAAAAAGCAAGGTGAATATCATAGTAGTACAAAAACCACCAACCTTCAGTAATGTCCCTATATCACACCTAGGATTCCACAGACTATACCCTAGTAACCAGGTCAAATTATAGGTAGCAACCTACATATTGAAAACCTCTATTAATTTTTTTTCTATGAAAAATAAAAAAGGTACCCTTTAAGTAATATGAATGTTTATAGGAAAAGAAAACTATCTAGACATAACCAATATATATCTCTACCCTAGCACTAAGAAAGAAGAATAAGAATGGAGCTCCACCTTTACCCCTAACAAAAACTTAGTTCTAGGAGACTTTAACCTCTTTCTATAGTAGGGTAATACATCAGATGCTGAGATAGCAAGAGTAGAATCACTATTAGAGGCAGCCTATGAGTAAGGATATTACCTCCTAAATGAACCTAAGATACCAATAAGGTAAGGATATAGAATGCAAAGGAACACAGTTATAAACCTGGCATTCATATCCCTATAGGCAGTGGAATAGAACATAGACTAGCAGATAGCCCTAGACTAAGCCTAGACAACTAGAGACTATAACATCATTGCCATAACCCTCTTAAAACTAGATACAAAGACCACTAAAACAACTGTACTTGACTACAAAAAACTAAATTATGAATAGGTATATGAAAATGTAAAGAACTGGTCCACCACAAATTTCAACTAAATTGATCCCAATAGATAGCCTGAAGTGAACAAAGATGACCTGATCTAAAAGAGAAAAGAAAATGGAGCCCTACCTCCTAAAACTATCATGAATGAGATAAAAGCCTAATGGAATAAAGAACTCTGAGAAAAAGAAAAAACTAGCCAAAGTAAGATACTAAGTAAAAAAGAACCTAGAGAGTACTAGAAAGAAAAAGGAATACTAGGAGGAAAAAAGAAGCTTTAGAAATGTAGTCTATGAAGTAAAAGAAAAGCACTGGAAGAAGTTCCTAAAAAAAAATAAACTAAAAAGACCTCTAGACAGCCATAAGGTATACCCAGCTAATTATGGATTATCCCCTGCCCCCAATAAATGGAATAAAGACCCTAGATAAAACAGCTCAGGCTCTAATATGACACTACTTCCTAGGTAAAGTAAGTGACCACAATGAAGAAGGATCATATCCCTAGGCCACTACAGAAACCATCTCTCAAGATAAAGTAGAGTATGCCCTTAAGAGTATATCCTATATCACTGCACCAGGACTAGACCAGATACGGTATACACTATAGAAAAATGTATACATGGTCACTCCTAAGGTACTACCCAAAATACTTATACCACTCATGCAAGACAGCATTCACCTAAGAACCTTGAAACAGACCCTAGGAATAGCCATCCCCAAGCCCAAAAAACTAGACTATAGTACCCTAAATATGTATAGATATCTTTTTCTAATAGACACAATAGGAAAAATACTGGAAAAGGTCATAGTAGCTAGACTGTTACAAGTAGCAATAGACAATAGCATAATCAGCAAAAGTTAGTATGGAGCACTACCTAGAAGGTCCACTATCAATACAGTGAATGCAGTAAAATATGAAGTAAGAATAGGATAAAACAAGCACAAAAAAGTAACCCTACTTTTTGTGGACTTCAAAAAAGGCTTTAATAGAGTTGACCATGACATACTAGTAGAAGTCCTGAAGGAACACAATACCCTAGAGTATATTATAGTATGGTTATAGTCTTTCTTAAGCCATAGAGATCTTGCCTTTACAGACAAATAAGCTACATCAAATTTCTACAAAGTGCACATAGGTGTACTACAAGGTTCCCCAGTATCCCTACTCCTTTTCAATATTTACATGAAAATTTTAACAAGAGATAGTAGGGCAGGAGTCAAAACCTTTATCTATATTAATAACCTTTGTACATTAACAGTATGAGAGAGATATATGGAAAACAAATAGACCTTGGAAAATTTCTACTGAAGAGATTAGAAAGAAGCTCTAAGAAAATAAAAGTTAGCACTATCAGAGAGCAAGATAGAACTCCAACACCTACACCTAGGAAAAAAGGAAGGACCATCAGTAAATATCCTATACCTTAATATCGATCACTCCCTATACCTCTACTACATATAAGTCATTATGGACTCTAATGAGGGATACCTACACCACTGCTAGTATTGAGTAGGAGTAGCATAGGATGTCCTCAGTAGAATTCAGAGACTCTTGACTGGAGTCCAAGGACTAAACCTGTTCATAGCCCTTAAACTAGTACAGGTAGTAGTTGTACTATATTTGTTATACTGAGCAGATACGTTCCACCTATACAAGATCATATAAGGATCCCTTAATGCACTTGATAAAGTGCTTACCATAAGTGCAATATGGGCTTGTAAGTTGCAGAGGCCTGCAGAGGGAAAAAAATAGCCTAATCAAAGCAAAGCTCCAGCTAGCAGAACTTTAGATAGCCAGGTATCAAGCAAATTACAGAGCAAGAATACTTACAATCAACTAAACATACCTGAACTTCCACAGACTGCCAAATATGCTAGGGAGGAATCAAGGAAGGCAAATGCTAATACACACCCTGTTATGGAGACTAGAAACCTCACCTGGGCTAATATTAAGGCAACTCCAAATCAACATAATTATAGGCATAATCTAAGAAAGCATCAGCAACCAGGTACTATGTAACTACAAACTCCCACTAATAGTCTAGCTATAGCCTATCTTAATGGAAGGATAACTAATGGTAATCAGTTTCCCTGAAAAGAACAAAGCCTTAAAAACCTGGCCAAGAAGCTTTAAACCAGCAGTACTCACAATATTCACATACATATTAAAAATAAGTAATAAGCATCAGGTTAGCTTTGAAGCAGTACTCTACAACAATAGCCAAGAGATCGGCAAGGTTTGCAAGGCCTTATGAACTAAAGTCCAAGTTTTCAATAGTAAACTATAAGGTATACACATGGATTTTGACCAAGCCTGCCAGTGGACAGCAATAATCTACACCATATCTGAAGTGCACATCTTCTCCAACTCCTAAGCAGCCATAATTCCAGTATCTAATCCCCTCCCTACCCCCACATAATAAATAGCTAAAGAAGTTTTCTAACTAAACTGAAAGCTGGAATAAAAAGGAATCAAAACTAAAGTTAAATAGGTACTAGGATATACTATAATAGAAGGAAATGAAAAGGTAGACAAACTAGCAAAGGCCTAGTCCAAGTAGTAAGAGCTAAAACAAACAAAGAGCATCAAATCAAATAAAGCCCTAACAAGGTCTACAATCCAGCATAAAACCAAAGAATAGCTATGGAAGAAGGTCAAGGAGTATGTAGGAAAAACTGTAGAAAAGAAAGTCAACCTATACAGGATAATCAATAAGTACCAAGTGGCACAGACCTTCCAGTATAGAATAGGCCACTACTATATTCTCAATCTCCTCTATTCCAATTGAGAAAGTAATTTCTACATATTTAGTGATCCACAGTCCCATAAGTACTACCTCCTAGAATGCTACACCATGAGTAAGATAAGAGATCTATACTAAGGAAAAGACCTTGAATACCTACTGTATAAACACATGGGCCTCTATATAAAACTCATCAAACATGGAATAGGCAAGCCCCTAGATAAAGCAAACAAACCCCCACTACCCCTAATAGTGATAATAGAAAGAGAAGGACTCAGAAGTGAGCAATCAGGATAGGGCACAAGAGTATAGATGAGTGGAGGACTCTTTCTAGTATTTCTTTTCTTTACAGTTACTTTTCTTTCTTTCTTCTTTCCCTTTCTCCTTATTGCAAGTAGGAGGTAGTTAGGCTTCTTTGTAAAAAGGTACAAGACAGTGGTGGATTTTTAGCTTTTATGTAGTTAGAGTCATCTTTTCTCCTTTGGTTATGTCTTTACTTTTAAATAAGTATAAATACCCTGCTAGAGGATGGAAAAGATATAAAACTATAGTATAGGGAAAATAAGAACCTCTTCTTTCTTTTTGAGGTAAGGATAGTCTAGTGGTATAGGTGTCCTGGTGTTATTATATGGTAAAGTACAATGTTGTAGGTTTAAATCCTGCTTGCATCAATTATAATATACCATGATTTCCCAGTTAGTCATGAGTTTTGTAGTGTAAGCGAGTTTTCCCTGACCATATATACTTGCCTAATTACTAGTTCAGTTTATTTAAGTGAATGTAACTGATGACCTTAATTACCATATGAAGGGTTAGCCTGATAGCACTTATGGAGTTTACTCCTATATACATAGTTATATCATGGGCCCTTAATTGTAGTAGTACACCCTACCTGTGCTAAGTATACTATAGGAAGAAGCAGACTGCTTCTTTCTTCTTACTATATAAAGGGTTACCTTGATAGTGCTTAGCGAGTTTGCCTCTGTATACATGGTTATATCATAGGCCCTTAATTGTAGTAGTAGGCCCTACCTGTACTTAGTATACCATAGGAAGAAGCAAACCTCTTCTTTCTTCTTCCCATATACTATACTCCATAAGTACCAGTCAGCAAGGGCCTTCCAGTTTAGAACAAGGCACTGCTATATCCTAAATCTGCTATACTTTAACTGAGAAAGTAACTACTGTATTTGTAGTGAACTGTAATCTGTCAAGCACTACCTGATGGAATGCTATATAATATAAGAGCTCTAGATAATCTACTAATGAAAAAATCTACAGTATATCCTATATAACGATGCTAGTCTATAGGCAAAAGTATTTAAAAAAGGAATCAGAAAGCCCCTCTGATAAATCTAAATAAACCCTGAAACACTCAATAGTAGTAATAGAGAAAGAGAAGGTAATAAGGTAAATATGGATATAGGATAGACTACCTGGGACTAAATTTTCTTTGCTTATTTCTTCTTTTCCTTTTTCCTTTTCCCTTTTTTCTTTTACAGTATGAATAGGTGAAGGAAAAAGGCTTCTTTATATGGTGTGAGTAGGACGAGGACTTACTTTCTTTTCTTAGGTGGAATGGGTCATTTTCTCTCTTTTAGTTATATTCTTGCTTTTAGATAAGTGTAAATACCCTGCTAAAGGATGGAAAATATGTAAAACTATAGTATAGGGAAAATCAAATTATCTTCTTTCTTCTTAAGGCAAGGATAGTCTAGTAGTATAGCTATCCTGGTATTATTGTAAGGTAATGTGGAATGTTACAGGTTCAAATCCTAGTTGCATCACCCATAATATACTATGATTTCCTGGTTAGTTATGGGTTTTGTAGTATAAGTGCGTTTTCCCTGACTATACATGGTTACCTAATCACTGGTTCAGCCTATGTTAGTGAATGTGACCAATGACTTCAATAGCTATATGAAGGGTTACCATAAGAGTGCTTAGAGATGTTACTCCTATATTATATGACTATGTTATACGTAGTTAATTTTGTGAGATACCTAGTCTATTCATACTATATTGAGTAAAGAACAAGTCCTCTTCTTTCTTCTTGTTCTTATACAAATATATTATATGCTATTCATTAAGTACAATGCCCCATCTGTATATTGTATACCTAGGCAAGCAATAAGGTCTCTTCTTTCTTCTTTTTACAGTATCTTAAGTGAATACTATAGGAATAAGAACACTATTCTGATGAACCTTCAGTATATAAGGTCTCCTTAAAGTTGTTCTATCTAGTACTGCCTAATTTACAAAAGAGTTATATATCTTCCTTATTGCTAATTTACTTAAAACTCTAGCAATTGATAAAGGTTTAGTTTATATCATTAGAGGAGTTAGTAGTAGGATTATCTAAGGGTATAGCTTTCATAGTATAATTATACTATAAAGTAGAATGTCATAGGTTCAAATCCTACTACCACTACTCCTAATATACCTCAATTTCTAGTTAGTCTAGGTTTTATAGCTTTAGCAAATTTTCCGATACACTTGCCTAAATAGAGACTAATGACTAAGTATAAAAAGGTACTTTATCATGCTCTTATATATAGTTACCTCTTATCTAATTCAAAGGATGTATATATCCTACTATAGTATATTATACTAAGGGAAAAAGTGAATAATCATTATCATCATCATTATAGCTAAAGGAGTCATCCTTTATAGTAATACTTTCTTACTAATGAGTTTATATTTTGAAGTGAGGTAGTAGGGGCTTTCTATAAGCAGGACTCCATAGTTGAATATCTTAATTTCCTTATATATTATATACAATATATATCTTGGAAAGGAATTTCTAGTAGATACTAAAAGTAGTTATGAAGTACTTTTATATAGATTCTTCAATAATTAGCTTACAAGTAAGGACTTATTAGGTATTAGTATTCCCTATAATAGAGAGGAAGATATTGTAAGGGCTAGCATTGTAAATAAATTAGATATATTAGGTACAGGGGGCTTTCTTTTCTACAAGAGCCTTTTTATCTTTATTATAGATAGTAATAGGGTTGCAATTATAGATTTCTCTATTGAGATTGATAATGATCCCTTACTCTCACTTATAGGTATAGTTTAGTGTAGGAGTAGTGGTTATAATAATAGTATATAGTATAGTAGTTACACCATAACTTTTACTTTTGTTGACCACTGATGCCTATATATTGTTAGTCTATAAGAGAGGTACTTATAGTCCAATGGGTATGGAAATGAGGGAGGAGGAGATCTTCTTCACTACTTTTATAGTTTTAGAGGTTTCTAACTATAGCTTTTTAATAGATTCAGATAAAGTAAGGTTAATTTTAGTGGGGGCTTACATAGTTATAGCTTTAGCAGGTACATTATAGATAGTAAAGGCTTTAATGGTATTTATATCTTTAGTAAGTATAGCAATTAACTTATAAATCTTACCTATAGTATAGAGGAGGGATAGGAGAGTTTCTAAGAAAAAACTTTAGTTTTCTAGTGATGATTTATATAGCTCTATTACAAGCTCCTTTCAGCTACTAAAGAGGAAATTTACACTAGTAGTCTAATTAAGTCTATAAAGCTTTAAAATATAAGAGTTGATGAGATTCTCAATACTAGAGTAGATAGAGGCTACTTAATCCCTTATTTTATGTAAAATATAGCGATAGGAAGACTAAGAGTATTATAATATAGTCATAATACTATGAAGGGCAGAGATATTGAAAGCTATAAACTAATAAAATATAGGGTAGTGTAAAGGTGTTAAGGAGCCTAAGTAGGATATAAGGTTATAATAAGCTTCTTTAATATCACTAGAGTATTTGATAATATAAATTAAATATACCTATAAAACACTGTAGAAAAAGGGGATACTCTAGCCTATCTCACTAACTAGACACTCTTGTTCAAGTCGTAATATAGTATAAAACTACTATCTCAAGAATCTATATATTATATATACTATATATAGCAAGGAGGGTCTAGTGGTATAGCTGTCCTAGTATCGTTGTATAGTAATGTGCAATGTTGTAGGTTTAAATCCCACTTATACTACTCCTAAACACTACAATTTCCTAGTTAGTCATAGGCATTATAGCATAAGTAAGTTTTCCATGACCATAAATAGTTTTGTAATTACTGGTTGAGTCTATGTAAGTGAATATAACTGATAAATATAATGACTATATGAAGGTTAACCTGATAGTGCTTAGTGGATAAAGGTACATCCTAATGCTCATATGTATATGACTATGTCTTGGCTCTTAATTGAGTATATATGCCCTGTCTATATAAGAGTGACCAATAGGAAATCAAAATCCTATATATACTATATATAGCTATATGAAAATAACCCTAATAGTGTAGCAATACTAGCCTTAAGCGGGCTATCTTTTTACCTCCATTATAGCTTTACATAGCAGAATATAGAGGTTCTTTTAGATAACCCCTTCAGGGTTATAAAGATAAAATAAAATGAATTTCACCCCCCCAGTAACCCTAATAGTTCTTTTTACCTCTATTATAGCTTTATATAGCTGAATACAGAGGTTCTTTTAGATGACCACTCCAGGGTCATAAAGATAAAATAAAATGAATTGCCCTGCTAACCCTAATATAACCTCAATCCCTTCTAGTTGTTATAAGGTTTGCCTCACTAGAGATAGGGAAGGGGTTCCCCAGGCTTTTCTTTTATTTCTCACTTAAGTTTCTTTACTGTTCTTATATGCTAAGTTAGTCATGCTTTGTGCTGGTCACATTTCTTTTCTAGTTTTATCTTTCCCTATTGCTCTTTCCTCTCCACCCTATCTCTTCTTTAGTTTATTGCATATAAGTAAGGAGGATTCGGGAACATACCTGTATTTATCTTACCATAGACTGTACTACCAATACTACATCAGCTGTCTTTTTACCTCTATTATATATTTATATAGCTGTATATAGAGGTTCTTTCAGATGACCCCTTCTGGTTTGTAAAGATAATATAAAATGAATTGCCCCCCCAACCAGTAACCCTAAAAGTGCTTAGTAAATGAAGGTACATACTTAATGCTTATATAATTTGTGACTATATCATTACTCCTTATAGAGTATAAATGCCCTATCCACATTGCAAGTGATTGAAATAGGAAGATAATTGCATATATATACTATATAGGGGTGAGGCTGGTCTAGTAGTATAGCTGTCCTAGTATCATTGTACTATAATGTGCAATGTTATAGGTACAAATCCTACTTGTGCCACTCCTTAATACTACGATTCCCTAGTTACTCATAGGTTTTGTAATATAAGTAGGTTTTCCCTAACCATACATAATTCTGTAATTACTGGTTAAGTCCATGTAAGCAAATATGACTGATGAATATAATACATATACAAAGTTTACTATGACATTGCTTAATAGATGAAGGTATATCCTAATACTCATTTGTATATGACTATGTCTTTACTATTGAGTGTACATACCCTGTCCATATAATAGTGAGTCCATATATTTGAATGTGACTAATAGACATAATGGCTGTATAAAGGTTACCCTGATAGTACTTAGTGGATGAAGGTATATCCTAATGCTCTTATATATGTGACTATGTCTTTGCTCTTAATTGAATGTACCTGCCCTGTCCATACAATAGTGACTGATAGGAAATCAAAGTCCTATATATACCATATTAGTAAGTGAAGGTACATACCTAATACTCCTACAATATGTGACAATATCATTACTCTTCATTACATATATATACCCTATATACATAGTAGTGTATTAAAAGGAATATAAGATTCTATATATACCATATTTGGTCTAGCTCTCTCTAAGGATCTCTACTTTTACCCCTCTTATATGCTTTATATATTAATCCTATATATAACTAATAAGAACTATAAGGAATTTGGATTCCTTGAGTCACTATTCTATAAACAGGGTATGTATACTCAATTAAGAGTAAAGACATAGTCATATACATAGGAGCATCAGGACATACCTTTATCTGCTAAGTGCTATCAGGGTAACCTTTATATAGCTATTGTATTTATCAGTTGTATTCACTTATATGGACTTAACCAGTAATTCAGGAACTGTGTATAGTTAGGGAAAAGTAATAAGAACTGTAAATAAAAGGCTCATTTATAGATAATGTACAGCTGTATGAAGGTTACCCTGATAGTGCTTAGCAAGTATTCCTCATATATATATGACTATATCTTTGACATTAATTGGATGTACACACCCTATCTATATAGGAGTGACTGAAGGAAAAGAAGAAGGTAGAGATAATGTAGGAGGGGTAAAGAGGGTCTAGTGGTATAGCTATCCTAGTGTCATTATACAGTAATGTATAATGTTATAGGTTCAAATCCTACTCTAGCCACTCCTTAATACCATGATTTCCTAGTTGGTCATAAGTTTTGTAGCATAAACAAGTTTTCACTGACTGTACATAATTCCCTAATTACTAGTTGAGTCTATGTAAGTAAATACAACTGATGAATATATTATCTATATGAAGGTTACCATAATAGTGCTTAGTAGATGAATGTACATCCTGATGCTCATATGTATATAATTATATCTTTGCTCTTAATTGAGTGTACACACCCTGTGTATATAATAGTGACTGATAGGAAATCAAAATCCTATAGATGGTATAGGACTTGCAATATACTTAAGTGACTACTATACCAATATACTACTGCTTATACCAAAGTTCTAAATAGCTAGAAAAATAGCCAAGAATATAGATATAACCTCTTCCCTCCCTAAAATTGAAATAGTACACTAGTAGGGAAAAAACAGTGTAAATACTATTAATAAGCCTATAAACATAAACAGCACCCTTATTACTACCACTAGTTTTACCTTATAGCTATAGTATTTCACTAACACTAAGTAAACACCCTATAAATACTTTCATATTTGAATTGTAGAGGTAATAAAAATACTTTATATCCTCTGATATAATAATATCTCTATTAAAGGCTTAACCTTATATAATAAGTATAAGTTATGTATTACTATGTTCCTACTCAAAATGGTATATAAAGCTATAGTCTTTGAACTAGCTTATACAATAGTTACTTAAATAGAGTTAGCATTCATTAAGATTATATACTAGATCAATAGATATTTTGTTACCACTAATACACTATAAGTGCTTGTAATAGATAAGGTACTATACCTACAAGCTTGGCTAACCTATATATATAAAAGAAAAAACCTTACAGTTGTAACAGTTAAAGACTTCTACCTAGTTACCTATGCCCTTGCTAAAAACTACTAAACTACAAAGAAGTCTACAGACCTTAATACATTCTAACTACTTATTACATAAAAGAAAAAACCTAAGGCTGAATATATCATAGGTATATGAAAGTTACCCTAATAGTACTTAGTAGATAAATGTACATCCTAATACTCCTATGTATATAACTATGCCTCTACTCCTAATTAGGTATAAATACCCTATCTATACAATAGTGACCAAGGTAAAATCAAGTATCACTAACCATATCCTAAGTAGATGTTTTTACATTAGTTGAATAGTAAGACCATGGAATGTAGAAAAGGAGTATATGTCTAGTATGTTACCTCCACCCCATATTAATGAAATAGCATAGGAGTGCATACTATACTTTGGACCTAGCACCATCTTCTATAGATCAGTATATATGAATAACATTAGACCCTCTATCTTATACATACTAGTAATACAATAACAGATTCATAACTAAATACTTGATAGATAGAAACAGATTACTACCTACTAATCCCTAGATAATATAAAGGAATATCTATAGGTAAAAACTAAATCCTTAAACTATTACCTAGGATTACCTCTTATCTCTTCTAGATGTAATCCTAGAAGCTACACCTTGCTTGCAGCTCTCTATGGTAAGTGAATGCATTCCTATACCCTTACTACTATCAGTACTATAAAACCTTTTAATATGTTATTCTTAAGTACCTAGTATATAAGGCTATAAGATAAAACTATTTAACTTCAACCTATCCCCTCTCCTAGATGCTATAAGATAAATAAGACACTAATAATATTGCTAAAAATATACTAGAAACTATATCAGGGATACCTGTCAAATATCACATATATAAATTCTAAGTAGTTATAACTATAGACTATAATATTCCCTCTATACCTCTATTATATTTTTTATCCTACCTACCTCTAAGTAAGTATAACTCTTGTAGACTATATAGATTTTTCTTAGATTATAAAACTCTTATTATTATAAAACATTATTTCTATGCTCTTCCTAGGTACTAGGTCATATGTAGAACTTAGTTCCAAGTTAATACTTAAGGTTATATTAGAATCTATGAGTACCTCTTCCCCTAAGTTGAGCAACAGGATTAAGTAATAAGTATTAGCAACACTAAGATATGACTAAGCAAGGTAAGGCTTTAACAATATGTTATATAAAAAATTGGATATGTGTGATCAATAATAGGACTTATCACCTCGATCTCCTCACCATATACTAATTACCTATATCGTTAAAGGACATGTCCTAAGGGGGTATTCCCTCTACAAGGGCATAGATGATCTTACTAGAATGTATGCTGATTCCTAATCATATGTTCAATCATCTTCTAGGGAATTTGTAATTGTCATTGGGAATTTGTAAAGGAATATTTTGATAGGGTTCTTTTCCTTTATAATTTCTTATATAATCTCTTAGTTAGAAATTGGTATAAAAGAGGGAATAGTTCAGTGATTGTGTTAGGTTTTCTCTTATCTCTATATATATATCTCAAGTCTTGTACTATCTTCTAGCCTTAAGAATATACTTTACTTTTCATACTTAAAATATTTATCTTACCTTTAGACTCTACAATAGAAGTGAATACATAAGCAGTTATAACTTGTAGGTTAAGATATCTAAGTTCACTTAGTAATACACTCTCATAAATCTTCTTATATTCACACTTGCATCTACATCCTTTATGAGTCTCCTATTATACTATATTATTATTAAGATAGCTTCTTGAGATATTGAAATGACTAATACTGCTATAGCCCTTACACTAGTAGCTGGAAATAGTATTACTAGGCCCTTTAGGTCTGGTAGAGCTACATAATCCTCTACTTCTACCTTGGGGATACACAAAATTACTATAAGTGATAAGGAGTTATAGTATATCAACTACTATCAGAACTCCATCCTTGAGGAGTATAACTAAACCCTCAAAGTAATTGTTAGAAAGGGAGTTTTAGGGGAGATAGTCTTTAAGCTATAAAGGAGGACCTAGACACTACATTGATTAAGTAGAGGAATAATGTCATAACTATTCTCTACTCTACCCTTAAACTTCATTGGGAGTATAAACAAGACCTCTTCAACATTATACTAGCCTTCCCCCCTACTATTCCCACCTACCTACTCTAAGCAATAGAGTAGATCTAGAAGGAGAGGAAAGCCTATATTATCTAATAGGTAAAGGCCAATGCTACCTACAGTAAGGAGGTGGACTAGCCTAATAGGGAAATCTTCAACCTCAAGGAGTTGTTGACAGATACCAACCTTTAAATATTCTATGCAATAAGAGACTCTAACTATATAAAAAGGTTAGAGAATAACTTACCAGAATAGCAGGTACTTGCCTATACCCTTGAGGAAAACTTCATAAAGATGAGGGAAACTGAGATCTACTTTTAGGTAGAACTCTCTGGTATTAAAGAGGAGTTCCTCAGGCTTTAAGCAATAGAGGAAGCCTCCTCCTCTCTCTATAAGCATATTAAGGAAGAGGTAAAGGACATGAAACTTAGGATCAGGAAATTGTCAGATGATCTTAAGTTCTGGAATGAGAAGTAAAGCAGTAAAAAGGAGAGATTTACAACTGTAGACTTTGAAGATACTTCTCCTGCTATTACAAACACTAGTAGTAGTCATGTTATTGGTACCTTTACCTATGCTATAATGGAGGTTACATCTAGAATGTTAACATTTAAGTATGCCATCTCCACCCTTCAACATTATGTTAAGTACTCTAGAGTATGATCCTCTATCACATGACCTTGTAATGTGGCATGGTATAGTGTAGCTTTGCTATTAGCCATAAGTATGTACTGAAAGTTATCCCCACAGTTATCACATAATCAGATATCAGTATGATATGACATTTGCCTATATAGCTATGATATCATAATCAGGCAATCAGACAGATATCATGAGCAACTAGTACTAATTATGAGTGAGGCCTATGAGAGTGTTAGGCAATCATAGCCAGATCGAGTACTAATCATACCCTGTCCTTTTCAGACTCTTCCATAGGTTTCAGGGATTTAGGATTCAAAATATGGTCTAGATTGTGAAAGGGTTCTCTGTGTTTCTATTCCATTTATCATCTCTTTATCATCTTAGGTAAAGCAAGTAGTATTTAAGAATACATCTCTTGGTCCTTCCTGTCTTTTCCTTCCTTCCTTCTTTAGTATATAACTACCTTATCTTCTCTACAATCAATAATGTGAAAGCTTTTGGAGTTATCTTCAAGCCTTACAGAATATATTCATTCTTTCTCTTCTTTACAAAGTCTACCCTAAACTTATGGGAAAGGTTACCTTTTAGTTAAGCTTTCTTTTAGCTAAGATATCTGAGTTTACTCAGTAATGTTTATGAAGTATGCCTACGGTGATCTTAATCAAGTTTTTACTTTCTATATAGGGTGAACTATCACACCTACCCTACCTTGACCTAACTTACCACTGCCTATAAGGGATATCTATAGCACATAACTCTCAGAGGTAAGACCTTGTCCTATTCTCTATAGATGAAGGAACCTAATCCTAGCCTTTGATAAAGCTAGTCCCTTAAGGTAGAGGGAAACCTTACAGGTGCAGGACTTTAATATATTTGTTCTAGTAAGGCCCTTACCCTCACCTCCTCTACTAATGTAATAGACCCAATGTCTAGCCCTCATAATAGAGGATATTAAGGCTATTATAACTAGGGTCCTATTATGATAGACAATAGTTCTTCCTCCTCCTCCTCCTCCTCCTCTGGTCATTCCTCCTACACTAGGTATACCTCTAGCTATTCCTCCTTATCCACCATAGCACTTGTACTACTCTAGTATCATCCTACTACCTACTATACCTACTAACTTCAAAGGCTGTAAGCTAAATAACCCTTTGAACTTTAATAGAAAGCCAGAGGATTTAGAGAAATTCTTCATAAAGTGTAGAACATCTTTTACCCTCCAATCCTATACTTTCCCCTAAGACTAGATCAAGGTGAAGTTTACCTTAACATTCTATATAGGTTAGGTAATGGTGTAGTAGGTATCATCCTATATAACTGTGTCCTACCTAATAGTCATCTGGTTAGATTTGAAGGTTTATTTTAGCATATATCTACTTCAACCTGTAGCTAGGAAGAAGATGGTCAATACCTGATAGACCAAAGGTATCCTGGAGTATATTAGTAGGATATAAACCCTTAACTAGAGGGTATACCACCCCCTAGAGATCTTCTAAGGTTAGATAGAATAAGGGTTTAAGGATAAGCTCTATAAGGTGATAGCTCTCTAGGGTTAGGACCTTACCCTACAAGAATAGATCTCTAAACTTTTTCATATAGGGCTGACTATAGAGGTTATAGAAATCACTATATCTGAAGCTCAGAAAGATAAGCTAAATTCTAATCTACAAAAGGCAAGGTAACTAAACCCTCTGAACTCTTTACAGAAGTTAAGGCCTTATACCTTAGGTAAAACCTAAAAGTCTAAACCCCCATATATGATGGGGAAGGAGTTAGAATAGGCTCAAAAGAATTCCACTTATAGGAAGTACCTTTATACCTCATACAAGATGGATGAGTACTTTGTAAAGGGTAAGAGCACTACCCTACAGCTCAACCCAAAGAGAGCTATAAAGTAGAAAGCTTCCTCTAAAGATGAAGGTAATAAGAGTTCCTACTCATTAAAGAAGTAGAAGGGTAAGGAGAGAGCCAGGTAAGTTATTAACCTTCTAGACTCATTGAAAGAGGGATATGACATGCTAATATTATAACCACTATTCTACAGTAGTCTATTTTCTGATTTCCTTTATTCTAAAAGAATTGTTTGCTTTGCATTCTCAAGTTTTCGAATTTGTTTTCTTTAAAAAGAATTATTTGTATAGCCCTATCAAGTTTTTAAAGTTTATTTCTTTAGGAGCTGGTGTTCTATAGATTTCCCTATTTATACTTCTTGGTAGGTAGGCTGGCAGCAATGAGGTATGTACTCTTATACTAATATAAGGCTAGTAATGACTGATAATACCATGAACTCATATTTGACTTTAATTATCATACTACAATGATATAACTTTCCTTCTATAGCTTTCTTTTTTTTAGCAAACTATTTATGCTAAAGGATTGGTGAGCAGTGTACCCACAATAAGAGTGAGAGAGGATGTATCAAGTATCATAATATCTTGGGAAGAGGAAGTCATCTTCGCTAAAGAATATAGTGTAATAGATCACCCTATATAGAATATAAATGCTTAGTAAGGATACCTTAGGCATACATTGTAAATGTTACTGAGTGAACTTAGATATCTTAGCTAAATGAAAGCTCAACTAAAAGGATATCCTTCCTACAAGTTCAGGGCATACTTCTTAGAGAAGAGAAAAGATAAATATATTCTTTAAGGCTTGAACATGACTCAAAGGCTTTCACAATAGTGATGGTAGAGAAGACTCTATAGCTGTATACTAAAGAAGGAAGGAAATAGATAGAGAAGGGGAGGGGGAGGGG
>JABYPW010000560.1:0-23895 GCA_016880775.1 Phymatotrichopsis omnivora | reverse complement strand
ATAAACTATCAGAAACTATCGAGAAACTTTACCGAATCTGAGCGGTCAAAGGTGAGGCTCGCAATAATTTCGCATATGTTTTCCTAAAGGGCAAAAGGCCATTAGCTGTGGAGCAACAAACATTTTACGGAAGTATATGCCTATAATTTTGTTTATTATTCTTGTATTTATGCTCATATGCTCATATATAATCGAGCAAATACATAGTTGAAGGTACCAACAATAGACTTGCCATACATGAAATACTCTTGGGTGTGATTTGACATTTTCGAAGCTGGATAAATACACTTAGGTGGCTAAGTTTAATTAAAAAAGGCGTCATACAAATACTTTTTCCCCCCCATAAATCTAGGGGGCATTTGTCCACTATCACCTGCCATACGAAAGCAAGGCATACCTCGTCCCAAGCAAATAATAACTCGTCTCAAAGGAGTGATAATTTCTCGTAAAATTATGCAAAACATCGCAAGAGAGAGAGTAATAATGTTTGCTCCTTTTCTTCGATATTAACACATAGCTGCTCTGGTGTTCCGCAACAATATCTATTATCTTCGCTAGGGATTATCACTTTCTCGCTCAACTATCCACAGACACTCAACAATATGAGACTATCAACGCTACTGTTGTAATTGAACTTTATCCTTTAGTCGGGAACCAATTCTCCATAATTGAGGCCACCAAAAAAAAAAAAAAAAGTAAAGAAACGGCGAAGAGCGTATTCTAAACAAAGTTAAACGAATTTTATTTCCATGGATTATCCTTTTAACCGTAAGCTGTTCCGTTGAAACTTTTAGAAACAAAAAAGATAAAAGTAAACCACTTGAAACAAATAATAAATGATAATAAAAAGCAACAAAAATCAAAATGGACTCAAAGCACCTGAAAAACCACCTCCGAGGCTGTGTCTCGACAGTTTATGCAATTTTATATCATCTCGTTGCGACTATATCGTTCCATTGCAACGATATATAATCAAGCCTGCGACAGCATTAGAGGTCCCTCTTTTATCCATCTCCATTTGCAAAATGAACACCGAACCGACAGAATGATTCATATCCCACGTAACCTTCAGAACATCTCAACTCCTGCATATTCTGAAGTTCCTGGTAAATTGGGTAATCCGAAAACGATTTGATTCCTCCGAGCTACATCCCTGCCGATTACACATATCCAACAAAGCAGAGGCGAGTGATACTTATGATCTACTCAAACCGATACGAGCAAGCACATACATTGAAACCTACTTGGCTATGTGGTGGAGTAAGTCTATGATACAAATAAGGTGCTTTTGGAGCATATTCCAATGAATTCCCACTTCCCGCCGCCTCTGCAGTATAGCTGAGAACAATTGGTTTTTTTTTTGTTTTTTTTTTTTGTATTTTTTTCCTTTCTAAACTCCAGCCATCATTCGTTGTCAATTTACCCCCAAGCTTTCACACTGAGTATATACTAGAGCAGCTACATCCCCACTTTCAGTCCAACATCTTCTGCTCCTCACTCCACGCTTTCAAAGTATCCTCGCTTTTGAGGTCCGCCCACTCCACTACGTTTTTCCCAATTTCAAACTGTCCCTGTCGTGTGCACACAAGCTTAACCGCGTGCGCGGCGGAGCCGAGAGCTTCGCCAAGACTGCACAGAGTTAGCAAAGTAAGCATTTAGAAGCGAAGGCAGGGAGAAATACTCATGAATCAAAGATTGAGCACGGAAACCCGGAGAGACAGTCATGCGCAGAGTGATCGCCGGCGCTCTCGGCTCCTCCGACGCTCCAGATGCCGCTTTAAGATTGGACTCAGAATCCCCCGCTAGCATTTCTTCTGGATTTGCCCCCGCTTCCTCCTGCTCAAGAGCTTTCATGTTTACCGCTGGCTTAACATCTCCCGCTAGCATTTCTTCTGGATTTGCCCCCGCTTCCTCCTGCTCAAGAGCTTTCTTGTTTACCGCTGGCTTAACATCTCCCGCTAGCATTTCCTCTGGATTTGCCCCCGCTTCCTCCTGCTCAAGAGCTTTCTTGTTTACCGCTGGCTCAACATCTCCTGCCACCTTTTCCCGCGCATGCTTATCCCCAGTTTTCGTTTGGTGCTTTTGCAGTGCTGTGCACAGGACTTTCTCCTTCTCTGACGCCTCTTCCTTGGGGAAATCCCAGCTATGGTTCGTCGTAAAGTCGACCAACTCCAAAAGCTCGCACGTCACTGAACGAGCGTTTAACCCGGGTGGCAATTTCTTCCCTTCGCGAGAAAATTTGTAGAGTTGCTGTTTTTTTCGCGAGGAGAGCGCGGGGAATCTATTCTATTTAGTTATTGCAGGTAAAAAAAATAAAAAAAAATTAAAAAAATACATTGGTGGCCACTGAATAATATCTCCCCGAAAAGCCTTCAGTGCCTCCTTCACCGCCGCCCTCGTAATGTGACTGTACGCCGCCTTCTTCACCACCTTTCCCGCGGCGCTGTACGAATTCGTGGCACAACCAAACAGGGCAACAGCTTCGTACGTCCTCGTGCACGCCCGATATCGCTTTACTCTTTCGCCGATTCCCGTCACCAGGACCCCGCCTTACAACTAAATTAGTGTGAAAGCAGTAGGAGGTAGGGAAAACCCACTCGTCATGACATCCACATTCCCCCCACCGATGATCTTGCATTTGCTCTTGGGGTCTTTTTGCTGGTTATCGATTTCGGCGTTGCCCTTGGGGTCTTTTTGCTGGTTATCGATTTCGGCGTTGCCCTCGCACTCTACGGCTGCGAGTGTATCTGCAAAAATTGGCGAGGTCTCGAAAATCTGCTGGACGTGGCGGAGGGCTTCCCTCGTGGACATCCCCACGGGCTTGTTGATGGCTGGCGCTCTTTCAGTTCTACCCTACTCGAACGGACAATTGCAGACGTACCAAAGAGGCCTTTGAGCGATGCAGTCATTGGAAGCTGGATATCGCTTTGATGAGGCGTTGGGCAGGAAAAGAATGTGCGGGGAAACGCCAATCGCGGGGGAATACACCAGATCAATTTTTACGACTGGAAAAAGAAAAAAGAAAGTAATGTGGAAAAGTTTTTGGAGTGGTTGTTCGGTTATATAAGGTTTTGTACTAGGGTGTGCACAAAAGCGATCGCAATCTGATAAAATTTGATAAAAAAAAGTATGGTAGAGCGCCCATTGATGCAGGGCTGCTCTGCTCCTATTAGCGCTTTTCCCGCTCGTTATTGTGAGGAAAAAAGTGATCGCAACCCTATCCTATTGGGCTGATCTTGCGCCCACAAAGAACGATTGGCTCAGAAAGAGTTGCGATCATTTACCCTCACACCCAAGTACATCCCGACGCTCCTATACCTAGGCTATAGTCTTGACGCTTAGCGTTGTATCCGCCCCGCCGAACGTATAGTGTATCGAATGGGAAAGCAGTTCACCTGCAGGTTTTGCACATCTTCAGTAAGAGCATAAATAAGAGCATGTGAAGATTTTTTCAACCCACTAAACCATTTCTCCATCATCCACTCTGTTCTGCCAGAATACCTGCTAACTCTTCTTGTATACCAAAAAAAGCTGACCGCAATTGCTCTAGTATTTCTTGCATGATCATTTTTTCCTGATCTGGTCCCCAATCCTCTTCATATGGACAAAATATTACCCAATACGTTCAAAAACTTCCGTTCCGCACTCTTCAGAGATAGGTGCATACTCGTCCCGCCGCTCCTTCGCTAGTACGCGCCCATATATTTCTTCGCTCTGGAATATATGCTGACAGGGAACTAGATACGCAGAATAGAATGCGCAAGTTCATTCTAACCGACGGATACTATACATATTCAGTACTTAGTAATTGTATCTTGGCGTCAAATATATGCAGTCATTAGAACCCTTCCCCATACAAATTGCCCTAGCTTGAAACAGTTTTAACTCGGCAACCACACAATATATTTTTATTTTGAGGACGTAGAATGATACAGCAAGTGAAATAGAACAGATTTACGGTTAAAAAAAATCTATTAAGTGTTATGTTGTGATGAAGTAAACTTTGGCCGCGAAACCGAGCTGTGACATTCCAAGTCAGCAAGTGTAGTCGGTACTGTAGCTTTTCCTGGCAAGTCATTCAGATGAACACTGCTATCACTGAAATAGACGATCAACAACTTATTGCTCTCTCTGTCTCTTCCTCCACACCCCTCACACCCCCTCCTCCTCCTCTCCCATTGGAATTTTAGTTTTTGTCCCACCTGCTACCTGCGGCGGGGCGTATACGTAAAGGAAGGGTAGAAGAAGCGCTGTGAGAATATGTACCCTACATGTACAGCTTGAAACGTCCATAAAAACCTAACTCGAATTTTCCGCAAAAAGGAAAGCTAAGCATCGATAAAACAAAATCAACCACTAACCATCCCAGACCAAAGCATCCAAATAGTTAAAAAAAAAATTAAGTCCCCGAGCTCGCAAGGGTATAGTGGAGCTACCGATGATGATGTCATTAAAGAGAAAAGCTCAATTAAATATGGTACGTGCACCTTCTTCTAGTTGGCCGATGAAATTTATTGGTTGCGGTCGTGGCTAGAGCAGTTTATTTAAAAAGAAATGCATCGCAGTCATCCTCATTATTCGTAATACGCTTGATAAGCAGATTGTTACAATATTCATCGCAAGGGGAGCTAATTTTCATCATTATGAGATTAGCTGAACTCTTTATAAACTACCAGACACTATCGAGAAACTTTACCGAGTCTAGAGCAGTCAAAGGTGAGGCTCGCAATAATTTCGCATATGTTTTCCTAAAGGGCAAAAGGCCATTAGCTGTAGAGCAACAAACATTTTATGGAAGCATATGCCTATAATTTTTATTTTATTCTTATATTTATGTTCATATTGTCATATATAATAGAGGCAAGAAATACATAGTTGAAGGTACTAACAATAGACTTGCCATACGTGAAATACTCTTGGGTGTGGTTTGACATATTTTCGAAGTTGGATAGAGACACTTAGGTGGCGAAGTTTAATTAAAAAAGGCATCATACAAACAATTTTTTCCTCGCATAAACCTAAGGTGCATTTGTCCACTATCACCTGCCATACGAAAGCAAGGCATACCTCGTCGCAAGCAAATAATAACTCGTCTCATAAGAGTAATAATTTCTCGTAAAATTATGCAAAACTTCGCAAGGGAGAGTTATAATGTTTGCTCCTATTCTTCAACATTAACACATAGACGCTCTGGTGTTCTGCAACAATATCTATTATCTTCGCTAGGGATTATCACTTTCTCGCTCAACTATCCACAGACAGTCAACAATATGAGACTATCAACGCTACTGTTGTAATTGAACTTTGTCCTTTAATCAGGAACCAATTCTCCATAATTTGGGCCACCAAAAAAAAAAAAAAAAAGGTAAAGAAACGGAGAAGAGCATATTCTAAACAAAGTTAAACGAATTTTATTTCCATGGATTATCCTATTAACCGTGAGCTGTTCCGTTGAAACTTTTAGAAACAAAAAAGATGAAAATAAACCACTTAAAACAAATAATAAATAATAATAAAAAGCAACAAAAATCAAAATGGACTCAAAGCACCTGCAAAACCACCTCCGAGGCTGTGTCTCGACAGTTTATGCAATTTTATATCATCTCGTTGCGACTATATCGTTCCATTGCGACGATATATAATCAAGCCTGGGACAGCATTAAAGGCCCCTCTTTTATCCATTTCCATTTGCAACATGAACACCGAACCGACAGAATGATTGATATCCCATGTAACCTTCAGAAAAATCTCAACTCCCGCATATTTTGAAGTTCCTGGTAAATTGGGCAATCCGAAAAAGATTTGATTCTTCCGAGCTACATCCGTCCCGATTGCACATATCCGCCGTACATATACCCAACAAAGCAGAGCGAGTGATACTTGTGATCTGCTCAAACCGATACGAGCAAGTATATACATTGAAATCTACTTGGCTATGTGGTGGAGTAAGTCTATGATACACATAAGGTGCTTTTGGAATATATTACAATGAATTCCCACTTCCCGCCGCCTCTGCAGTATAGCTGAGAACAATTTTTTTTTTTTTTTTTTTTTTCTTCCTAAACTCCAGCCATCATTCGTTGTCAATTTACCCCCAAGCTTTCACACTGAGTATATACTAGAGCAGCTACATCTTCACTTTTAGTCCAACATCTTCTGCTCCTCGCTCCACGCTTTCAAAGTATCCTCGCTTTTGAGGTCGTCCCACTCCACCACGTTTTTCCCAATTTCAAACTGTCCCTGTCGTGTGCACACAAGCTTAACCGCGTGCGCAGCGGAGCTGAGAGCTTTGCCAAGACTGCACAGTGTTAGCAAACTAACTATTCAAAAGCGAAGGCAGGGCGAAATACTCATGAATCAAAGATTGAGCACGGAAGCCAGGAGAGACGGTCATGCGCAGAGTGATAGCCGGCGGTCTCGGCTCCTCCGATGCTCCAGATGCTGCTTCAAGATTGGACTCAGAATCTCCCGCTAGCATTTCTTCTGGATTTGCCCCCGCCTCCTCCTGCTCAAGAGCTTTCTTGTTTACCGCTGGCTTAACATCTCCCGCTAGCATTTCTTCTGGATTTGCCCCCGCCTCTTCCTGCTCAAGAGCTTTCTTGTTTACCGCTGGCTCAACATCTCCCGCTAGCATTTCTTCTGGATTTGCCCCCGCCTCTTCCTGCTCAAGAGCTTTCTTGTTTACCGCTGGCTCAACATCTCCCGCCACCTCTTCCCGCGCATGCTTATCCCCAGTTTCTCCTTGGTGCTTTTGCAGTGCTGCGCACACGGCTTTTTCCTTCTTCGACGCCTCTTCCTTGGGGAAATCCCAGCTATGGTTCGTCGTAAAGTCGACCAATTCCAAAAGCTCGCACGTCACTGAACGAGCTTTTAACTCGGGTGGGAGTTTCTTCTCTTCGCGGGCATATTCGTTGAGACGCTCTTTTTGCGAGAAGAGCGCGGGGAATCTATTCTATTTAGCTCTTGCAGGTAAAAAAAAAAAAAAAAAAAAATACATTGGTGGCCGCTGAACAATATCTCCCCGAAAAACCTTCAGTGCCTCCTCCACCGCCGCCTTCGTAATGTGACTGTACGCCGCCTTCTTCACCACCTTTCCCGCGGCGCTGTACGAATTCGTGGCACAACCAAACAGGGCAACAGCTTCGTACGTCCTCGCGCACGCCCGATACTGCGGCACATGCTTTATGCCGTCGCCGATTCCCATCACCAGGACCCCGCCTTACAACTACGTTAGTGTGAAAGCAGTAGGGGTTAGGGACAACCCACTCGTCGTGACATCCAAATTCCCTCCATCGGTGATCTTGCATTTGCTCTTGGAGTCTTTTTGCTGGTTATCGATTTCGGCGTTGCCCTCGCACCCTGCGGCTGCGAGTGTATCTGCAAAAATTGGCGAGGTCTCGAAAATCTGCTGGACGTGGCGGAGGGCTTGCCTCGTGGACATCCCCACGGGCTTGTTGATGGCTGGCGCTCTGTCAGTTCTACCCCACTCGAACGGACAATTGCAGACGTACCAAAGAGGCCTTTGAGCGATGCAGTCATTGGAAGCTTAATATCGCTTTGATGAGGCGTTGGGCAGGAAAAGAATGTGCGGGGAACGCCAATCGCGGGAGAATACACCAGATCGATTCTTACGACTGGAAAAAGAAAAAAGAAAGTAATGTGGAAAAGTTGTTTGAGTGGTTGTTCGGTTAAGGTTTTGTACGTTTTTCCCTTTTCGGTTTCTTTTTATCCGAGATTCGCGCTTAATATGGTGGGGGATGTTTAAAACAGGGATAGTCTTGGCATATCTTGGCAAAGTTAAATAACATGTTAATCACAAAAATTAATATAGGAATAACAACTGAAATGAACATGAGGTAAAGCAATGAGGTGTTGGAAAAGATGTAACTCCGAAAGAGGACGAGAAGTTGCGCATTGCTGGTTCTTGCAGCTTATTCAAATTTTGCCGAGAAAGTTCACTCTCGCTGATTATTAGAACAAAATATATCGAATTCTTCTGGGCAGAGGTTAAAAGATATAAGTGAAAATTGTACGTATATAGATTTACCGAGTTACGACACACGGTCAAAGCTAGGTTAAGTACTGTTTCTTTAGTTACGTACTGTTTCTTTAGTTACGTACTATCAGAAGGGCTACCGATTGTAGCAAAGGGTAGATTAAAGCTTACATAGATAGATTGTCGCCAGAAGAAAGGGAAGTTGCGGGAAGAGTATATAAATCACAAAGAAGGGAGCCGGAAGAAAAAGTAAAAGTTATTTAGTTCAAGTTTTTTTGTATACATGTAAACTGTTGGAAAAGGATGATATCCAAATATAGTAGAACTTGGCGCATCTTGAAGCATCTTGGCGTACAAAATTCCCACCCTCTCCCATAATAATTATCGTATTTTTGATCACTATTATCACAACCACGATACAATTAATTAAAAAAATAAGGAGAATTGTTCTACAGGTTGTTAACTATGATTTTCCGTTAAAAAATTCATCTATATGTGTGTTTTTATGAAGCAAGGGTTGTGAATATTGGGTAATTTTGAGGTGCTACCTTAAAGTGTCCCCCAACATATGCTAGTCTAGAAAAAAAAAAAAAGCTTAGGGATTGATTAAAGCGGCACCTCTCCGATTCTTAGACATCCATTCATTATCATGGCTATGCAGATGTATCTTCTTAGGCACATTTCAGGTTACAGATCTTAGAGCAAATTTTTCTTTCCCCCTTGCATAAAATATAGAAGAACATGATAGGGAAAAATATGAATATGAAGCTAGCTATCTAAATATTAAAAGTAGATGTTTTTAAATGGTAAATAAACTGATTAGCTCTAAGTTATTACTCAAGTATTATCAAGAGAAATAAGAGCATAATTATATATAATTTATAGAACAAATTGACACTTTAGGGCTGGTCTGGCAGTTCTACATATCAAATTTCATAATTTTCCCCAAAATAGTACACAGCTATAAATTTCAAATTCACAAAATTTGGAGATTTTTTTTTTATTAGCATAACTACCTGGTAAAGCATAAAATTATCTACAATTCTTCGATTTCCCTTATATAGTAATATATACCTAACTTATCTAGTAAGAAAATCAGGAAAGCAGTTTACTGCATTCACATGATTTTATGAATATAACATGGATTAGAAGGAAAGCAACTACTCAATGTAAGCTTTCCTACTAACTGGTAGGGTTTGTTAAGGTTATTTATTAAAATGAAGGTAGCTGGATATACTAACTACTTTAATGTTTATTATTATTATATGATAAGTAAAAAGTCATTGCTAAGGTATTATTAAGATAAATGAGAGCATAATTATATACAATTAATAGAGTAAATTGATACATTTAAGGATAATTATATGATAAAGTAATAAGTTATTACTAAGGTATTATTAAAGAAATAAGAGAATAATTATACATAGTTTATAGAGCAAATTGACTACTTTAAGGATAATTATATTTCAGTTACATTAAAGAAACTGAATTATAGCATATATATAATGATAAAGTATATTGATCTTACAACAGTTTTAGCCTATTAAGAGCAGTAAAATCCTATTTATAGGGAAACTAATGTAAGAATAATGAGCCTAGGAGCTAAGCAAAGCTTATTATATTCTACTTATATATCTTAGCACTATTAGAGGCCTTGCTATATATTATATTTCATAGTTGATAATGTCTTGAAGTTTGAAGTGTATATAACTTAACTAACTATATATAATCACTTAAGTACAAGGATATACAAACTATATAAATATAGTAAGATCCCTATCTATTATAGGACACTGTTTCCATGGTCTTCCCAGGTACTAGGTTATGTGTGGAACTTAGTTCTAAGTCAACAACAGGGTTATGTAAGAATCTGTGAGTACCTCTTCCCTAGTGATGAGCCACAGGACTATATGATGAGTATTGTCACCACTGAGCTCTGACTAAGCAAAGTGAGGCTTTGACAATACAACTTACATAGGATTGGCTATATGTGATTGATGACAGGACTTATCACCCTGATCTCATTATAATATACTAATTGGCTATGTCAGTAGAGGACATGACCTAAGGAGGTAACCCCTCTGAAAGGTACAGATGATCTTGCCAGAATACAAGCTAATTCCTGATTGAAATGTTCTATTATCTTCTAGGGAATTTGAAATAGTAGGTAGGAATTTTTAATAGAATGTTTTGATGAAGTTCTTTTCCTTTGTAATTCCTTAGTTAATCTCTCAGTTGGAATTAGGTATTTAAGAGGGAGTAGATAAGTAATGTATTATATTTTTCTCTCTAGCCTTCATCTTGAGTTTTATACTATCTATAAGTCTTGAAAATATATTTTGCTATTCTACACTTAAGATATTTATCTTCTTTGACTCTATAATGAAAGTGAAATTACAAGTAATTCTAACTTGCTAGTTGAGATATCTGAGTTTACTCAGTAATACTCTCTTGTTAAGCTTCTTGTACTGACACTTGTATCTACATCTTTTATGAGTATTCTGTCACACTATCGAAGTAGTTTGTATGTATATATATATTTTCTCTTATTCCTCAAGGCCCTAAAGGGGGCTTCTAGAAAGAGTATATATATATAGCTATAGTAGTTAAGGCATCAAAGAAAATATAGCTCCTCTGAAAGAGAAGTAGTACATATAATAGGAAAAACACTCCTTCACAAAAAACTTATTTTCCCTGACTATATACAGTTCCCTAATTACTGGTTGAGTCCATGGAAGCAAATTCAACTGATGATCATAATGGCAATATAAAGGTTACCCTAACAGTGCTTAGCAAGTATCGCTCCAATGAATGTGACTATGGCTTTGCCCTTAAGTGGGATGTACCTGACTTATCTGTACAATAGTAACTCTAGGAAGTCAAGTATCTCTCTACAAAAACTCTACTATAATATATCTATATACTACTTCTAATCTTAAAGTAAAAGGCAAAGGCTAAGTATAGCAATATTTTATATAATGAAAGAGAAAAGAGAAGAGAAGATACATCATCTCCTTTACAATCTACTATAGGACTATCAAAAGGTGTGTTAAGTAACTAGAACTATAAGGATAGAGTACAGAATAGTAATTTATATCTGTATTAGCTATAGGTTGTACAAGTTTATTCCTCAGGCAACCTGAGACTATTCAGTATACTACTAGATAGCTGAAATTTAGGCTAGGCACTGGTTCAGGTAGCAGTATGTAGTTGTTAATAGTTAGTATGCTTAGTAGGTACCTGTATAAAGGTTACCCTAATAGCGCTTAGCAGATGAAGGTACATCTTGATACTCCTATGTATATGACTATATCTTTACTCTTAATTAAGTATATAAGCCATGTCCATACAATAGTGACTGAAGGAATCTAAATTCCTATACTTAGCAGGTACATGGGAATAGTAATAGCTATATTTCTCATGTAGCATTGTACTACTAAGGTAGTTTATTTGTTTACATCAGTAATAGTAGGAGGTATTGTACATGGTAGAGCCATAGGTAGTGCAAAATAGCATAGCACTATATTGGTAGATATAGTACCTAAACTTCCAGTATCTGGTATACTAGATAATAGGGGTAGTAACCTATATGAGTTCAGTTTTATGAAGTTTATTATAGACTAATAGGCCACATTTTCATAGGAGTTTAAGAGTATCTTAAGCATTAATATTAATAGTAATCAAGCAGGTAGGTTTAAGATATTTGTCTTTAGGTCAGGTAACTCTTGCATACTAGATGTGGACTCCAGAGGTAGTATACACCTCACTGCTAATTGTACTATAAATGTCTATGATATATATTAAAACCTTTTATACTCTGTAATTGAGCACTAAGTGATGGTATAAGGTATATTTGTAGTGTAGTTAATCTCTTTTAGTCTTAGTTTAGACTATATAATATACATGTTCATCAGCCTACAAACAACTAGTGGATGTATAGTTAGGGGGGACTATGATTGACACTGTACTATGGTTATTAATAGCAACCTATATAGCTATATCTTTTGTTAGAGCATCAAGGTTAGTGAGCATTTTTATATACTTTAGTTGCATTTCATTGTTGAGCTTCTATATCATCTAATTTCCTTATTTAAGCACTTGCCTTTAGCACCTAATAGTATTAATATATTTATTGTAGCAAAATTTTTTTCTAAGTTTATTCTATTACTAATCAGATGTAGCTCTATCTTGGATAGCATTTTTGAGTAATATTGTAAATGACAACTCCTTTAGTGATATAAACTAGACCTTAGTCTATAGCAGGGTTTGGGGTAAATCAGGAAAGAGGAATATATACAACTCTCCAGAGTAGTAAGAGGTGTTCACATATAGTAGACTGAGAGAATAGGGGGTGCCAAAGTTTATAGGAATAGTATTCTTATTCATATGGTGAATACTTAAGATACTGTGTAATGAAGAAAGAATAGACTTTTGATCTCCCTAGGACACTATTATATAGATAGGTTAGGTATATCCCAATTAAGGGTATAGCTAGAGTCACATATATAGGAGCAAACTTACTAAGCACCATCAGGGTAACCCTTTATATAGCAATTAAGGTTATTAGTCATATTCGCTTATATAGACTAAACCAGTAATTATGCAACTATACATAGTTAGGGAAAAATCACTTATGCTACAAAACCTATGACTAACTAGGAAATTATAGTATATTAGGAGTGATATAAGCAGGATTTGAACATATGACATTGCATATTACTATACAATCATACCAGGATAGACATACCACTAGACCATCCTTGTATCAAGAAGAGAGGATAGGTTTTAAATTTTCAAGAAGAAAGAAGAGACTTTTGATCTCCCTCAGATACTATTTTATAGATAGATCAGTACATCCTAATTAAAGGCAAATCCATAGTCACATACATAGGAGCAAACTTTCTAAGTGCCATTAGGGTAACCTATTATATAGCTCAAAGAAGATGATTTTTGTTTCCCTTTCCTATATTTTTTTACATCCTATGTCCCCAGCAGATTATATATACTTAATTAAGAGTAAAAATATAACTGAAAGATACAGGATAGATCTAAAAAGAAGAAAGAAGAGGTTTTTATTTCCCTTTTTAAGTTATTTTATATCCCATATTCCCAGCAGATCATGTACATCTCAACTAAAAGCAAAAGCATAACCAAAATATATAGGATGGATATAAAGAATGACTAAAAGAAATCCTCTGATCCTGCTACTCTACATGACCTATTCCTTTCACAAAATGAATCCTTTACTGCTTCTTACTGTACCTTTTCTCAAGGTTTACAGCTGTCACTTCTATTTCACTGTAGGGTGGGGGAGGGGGGTGGTCAGCTGAGCGACATTGCTTAGTGATAGATGTAACAACAGGCTATGGAATTATAGGTTAAATCTCTGATTACCCTTCTCAGGACTACCTTTTAGGGTTAGCTATATATGTGGCTATAGTAAGAGGGGTATGAGTAGTTTTTATAGTTGCTTTATGCTCATAAAGATTTATCAGGCCAGCTACTAATCCTAGCTGATATGATGACTAGTTTTCCTAATATCACTTACATTGTAGGTTACCTATGCACTACTCCTATGGGCTCTGAGAGATGTGATATGTAGCACTTTTGGTGATTAGTGTAGGAGGGATTATAGGACTCACCTACATGATGTAAGATCTGGTTGTGAATAGAGTGAGTTGTACTGTAGGAACTCTAAACCCATCTATAGCAAGTACTGATTATGCCTATAGGAAAAACATTATTACTATGCTAGTTCATTATCTCACTTGTAGAGGGGAATTAGGTATGTAGCTACTATCATGCTTTGGAGAAGGGTGCAATCATCTTATCAGCTCAGCCAGCACTGATAATAGTTTCTGCTTATTATAGGGGAGGAGGAAGAAAATGAGAGGCCTAAAGAAGAAAGAAGAACATTTGATTTTCCCATTTATAGAGTTTTATATCTACCTATCTAGTAGGGCATATATACTTAATAAAAGGCAAGAACATAAATAAGCTAGCCAGATAAAAGAGAAATCCTCCAAACTAGCTATGCATCTTCTAAAAGACAGTTAAATTCCTCCACTCTGTAAAGGACAACTCCTTCAGCGATACAGCTGATGCTCAGCCTGTATTGGGGTTTTAGGGTAAATCAGGATGGAAGAAGATACACAACTCTTTTAGAGGACTTAAGAGGTGTGCATTAAGTGAGGCAGTGATGTGCTGAAGGTTTGTGGCAATAACTCTTTATTCCTAAGGTGTATACTTAAGATACTGCATAAAGAAGAAAGAGAAAGAAATACAGGACCATGAGATTTCCTTCTCTTTTATACCCATCGCCAAGAGCACTGCCTCCCTTCTAGAGCAGTCTCTACAAAACCTGTTTGGTCTACATGACCCTTTTCTATATGTCATTCAATCTAAACACTGTTCTCATAACCTCCACAAGGCAGACAGCTAAACATGAGTGACTATACATGACCAAGTGATAATTCATAACTCATAACATGGAATTCTAAAGAACATCACTGACAATAGGAAATATAAGGAGAATATAACAAGGAGGAAAGTACATGACCACGGTTCATTACAGTATCCCCCTCTTTAAGCTGGAACTCCTGTGACAGCTAGGAATACATCTTCTCTCAAATGGTCATCTCTCACATTCTCCACTATCCAGCACAATCTTTCCCTAAGATTTCCAAGCTGGATATGTAGGGGCATCAGTGGGCAATACTGGCACACTGCTGAATCGCATTCAGCTACCTCTGGTGGTACCTCAGGTAGGTGTTCCTCCTTAATCTCCAGGAGCTAGGGATTGATAGGAACCGCTGGTACAGGTGGAGGGGTGTATCTACTAGGACTGGCAGATACTTTCGATATTAGTACATACTGCCAATACAGTTTTTCAGGGTCCATTTTGATCACTACTGAACATAGGGGCGATATAGGGGAAATAGGTGGTAACGCCTGTTCCTCCCATCGCTGGAACTGTTGGTTCAAGGTGAACTGCGGTTGTGGAGTATAAAGTGGTGGCTCCTGCGGTTGGGGCTTTTCTCTGGGCGAGACCGGTGCCCAACTCTAGTTAGTGATAGTTTTGAGACCGAATGCTGGAAGGTCTTCAAGGGGTTCCTCCTTAACTATGCTATCTTTAGGGGAGGTGCAAATTTGTCCATACTGGTCAAAAACAGGTGCGGTCATAGTAGGAGATGGGGAGACCTCTGTCATTTCCTCATCTCCATCATAACTTGAGCTTGTTGGGGAAGCAGTGGTGGAACTCATCGATGAGCTCCTGGGAGTGCTCAAGGTACTGGGAAGGCTCCCATATAGGCTTGGAGTAGCTGACCCATTTGACAAGGTAGCGAAGAGCACCACCTTGAAGGCATTTAGAGTCGAGAACACTCTCAAATTCGTACTCTCAATCTCCTTTAATGATAATCGGAGGAGGTGGAGGATTTCGATCACCTGGGACTGGTTCATGTTTGCTTGCTAGTTCTAGTAGGGAGATGCAGAAGACTGGATAGATCTTCACAGAGCAGGGAAGCTTGAGTTTATATGCTCGAGTTCTGACTCTTGCTAGAACTTTGAATGGACCGAGTCTTTTGTGATCAAGTTTCTTGGATAGCCTCTGAGTGCTCAGATTTCTGGCATTCAACCAAACCTTTTCTCCAACTTCTATCACAGGTGCCAGTTTTCTTGACTGATCTGCCATTTCCTTTTGGCTTGCTTGTACATAAGCGATTTCTGCCCTGCATAAGTCATGCACATCCTATAGTCTGGTAGCGAGATGCTTGATACTCTCAGGTGTGTTTGACCTTCGCCTAAGGTCTATTTCTATCGCAAAATGTGGGTGGTACCCGTAGTTTGTATAGAATGGACTAATTTTCATTGTTGCCGATACTTGGTTATTGTAGCTGAACTCTGCGAGGGGAAGCAGGGATACCTAATCGTCCTGCTGATAATGGCAGTAGATCCGCAGATACTGTCCTAGAACCAAGTTCATTGTTTCCATCTGACCATCTGTCTGGGGGTGGTATACTGTGCTGAGATTACTTTTTACCTTCAGAACCTTGCACAGGGACTTCCAGAATTCTGAAACAAATTGGGTGCTACGGTCAGAGGTGATATCTTTTAGTAACCCATGGTGTTTCCATATGTGATGTAGATACAGGGTTACTACATCTTTGCTTGTTGCTTTTTCTGTTGTAGGGATGTAGTGTGCCATATTGGTCAGGCGATCCATTACTACAAGGATTGCATCATATTCCTTGCTTGCTGGCAATCCCACTATGAAGTCCATAGATATCGAATTCCAAGGCTACTCAGGTATCTCCAAGGGTTTCAAAGTGCTGAATGGTGCATGTCTGACAGGTTTCGATCTCATGCATGCCTCACAATGGCTGATGTATCAGCTGATGTATTTCTGCAGTCCTGGCCAAAAATAGTTCCTTGTTACTAACTCATATGTTTTAGCTCTTCCTAGTTGTCCGGCAGCTATATGATCATGGTTCTGTCGGAGTACTTCCAGTTTTAGGTCTGGATATCAGGGATGCTGACTAGGTTATTGTACAACAACAATCCTTCCTTGATCATGTAATCTGATAGTTCCACATATTTCGAAGACTTACCTCCTTTCTGCAGGGCCTGCAGGATAGACTTTGTAGCAGGGTCCTTGTCATAAGACCTTTTGACTTTCTCTTCGAAATCTTGATTTTTCTCTACTTCCACTATTGCTAAGAGGATATGCAGCTCTGGACTCGGTTGCAATGCAGGGTCCAAATAGCGGGGTTGGATGATCATCTGTTCCTGATAAGCGAGACATTCATCCCCTTCCTTCAGAAGATCTCCGGATCTTCTGGTTAATGAGTCAGGTTTTCCTCCCTGTTTCCCTGGTCAGTATCATATCTGAAAGTTTAACCTTGATAGGAACTCAGACCACCTTACTTGTTGGCAGTTCAACATTATCTTGGTCATAAAGTATTCCAAGTTTTTGTGATCTGTTATCACCTGGACTGGGAATTTTGAGTATACAATATGTCATTCCTATTCCGAAAATGCAAGAATAACTGCTAATAGTTCCTTATCATGCACAGGGTAGTTGCACTATACGGGGTTGAACTTCTTGGAGAAGTATGCCACTGGGTGCAAAACTTGCTTTCCATCCTCATGCTGGAATTTTTGGGAAAGGATGCCCGCTGCCACATGATCTAATTCATCCATTTCCACAATAACCAGTTTTTCTGGGTCGAAGTGTCTCAGGGTTGGGGCTGATATGAACGCTTCTTTGAGACTTATAAAAGCAGCACTTACTTCCTTCGTCTATTCAAACTTTTAGTCATTTTTCAATAACTTTGTAATCGGTGATATTATTTTCGAGTATCCTTTAATGAATCTCCGGTAGAAGTTTGCAAACCCTAGGAACATCTGAATGTCCTTGACTGACTTTAGTTTCCTTGTCCTCCTTCAGTTCACTGATGTACGGACGGGGCGTCGCACTCAATTAAGAGCATATGACATAGTCGCGTAATACAGGAGCGATCTCGCTAAGCGCCGTCAGGGTAACCCTTCATACAGCTCCTTGACTAACTTTGGTATTTCCCATTCAAGTACTGCTTCTACCTTTTTGTTGTCCATGGTGATACCTTCTAGGGAAATGATATATCTGAGGAATTCTGTTTTTGCGACATAGAATTAGCACTTCTCAGGTTTGCAATAAACTTTGTTTTCCCCTAGCTTTCTCAAGACCGTTTGCACATGGCTGATGTGCTCTTCCAGAGTTTTGGAAAAGATCAATATGTCATCTAGATAGATAACATAAAAAACATCTAAATGATCTTTTAGGATGTCATTGATGAATGCTTGGAATGTTGCTGGTGCATTTGTGAGACCAAAAGGCATAACCTTGTACTTATAATGACTGTACCTAGTGGAGAATGTAGTCTTCCATTCCTCACCTTCTACAATTCTAACTGAATTATATGCCTGTCTTAGATCTAACTTGGTATAGATATTTGCTTCTTTCAACCATTCCAATGTTTCCTGGATCAACGGCAATGGGTAGCGATTTTTAATCTTGACTTTGTTGAGTCCTCGATAATCCACACATAGGCGGAGTGATCCATCCTTCTTTTTCACAAACAATATCGGTGTGCCAGCTGGAGACTATGACTCCTGGATGAATCCTTTCGCTAGGTTCTCTTTTAGGTACTTTCTTAGCTCTTGCAGCTGTACCTCTGATAGTCCATAGGTAGGTAACCATGGCGGTTCACCTCCTTCAATTAGTGGAATCCTGTGATTGACTTTTCAGTGTAGTGGTAAAGCATCCGCTTTCTCTTTGTCAAAGAGGTGTAAATATTTGTGGTACTCTTCTAGTACCAATTCCTCTGGCGGTATTGTGTCTGGTGTTTTCCCTTCTTTGATAGATTCTGTAACGCTAATGGCATACAGTATGCTATCTTTCCTTGTTGCCATTTTCTCGAAGGTTACCACTCCAATGGTGGTAATATCAACTCCACTCTTCCCCTCCTCTTTCAGGAAGGTGAGCTGATTTCTCTTGAAATCCAATTGTGCTTGATGGTGCTATAGCCACTGTAATCCTAACAGGATAAGACAGTCTACTAACTTCATAATATAGAACAACACTTGTTCTTTTCTTGGTCCAACCTGGATTTCCACCTTGGTGACCTTAGTGATCTTCCCACTACTTGCTTATCTTCTATTGACAACTGTCAAGTTCCTTGGGATTCCTAATTTTGACATAGCAAAACCGTTTCTTTGCGCAAATGTTTCGTCTATAAATGCGAAACCGGTTGCCCCTGTGTCTAATAGGGCATAACACTCCATAGTGTTATTCAATGTTGCTTGGACTATCAAATGTTCTCCTTCTCAAAACATTTCTGGCTTCTCTATTCTAGCAGCTTTCTGGGTAAGGCTTTTCCCTTGGGTTTTCCTCAGAGCTAGACCACTATCTAGTTCTGACTCCTGGAGTTTCCCGACTGGATTGTAACGGTTGCCACTTTCACGCTAGTGGTCTTTGACTCTTTGCTGGTTTCCTTCTTAGGACAGTTCTTGGTGTAATGTCCTTCTTTACCAGAATTGAAACACAAGCCTTTGTTTTTGCAGCGATCCCTCTCTTCTTGGGTGATCTTCTCTTTTTCTTGGTATTGTCCCTTCTGGTGGTAGGTGCCGAACTTATTCTGTTTCTTGAAGCCTTGCTTCCTCTGTTCTTCCTGGGACTTGCTGACAGGTTTCTCTTCCTTTTTCAGAATTGACTCAAGTTGACTTTCTAACTGGATACACAGTTGTGTGAACTCCGAGTATATCTTAGGGAGGTTCGACTGGTGGGCCAGGGCTTCATAGATTTTCCCTCTCAGTTCCTTCTTGAATAGGAGTATCCTCATTCTGTCATCTTCAGGTAGGTTGGCATTGAATACAAGACCGTCAAAGTCTGCACAGTGCTCAGACACATTCCCTTTCTGTCTGAGGTTTTCCAGTTGCTGGTAAGCTATATTATCCTTATCTGGATCATCATACGCCTTCCTCAAAGCTTCCTCAAAGGCTGACTATATTTCCTTAGGTGCTTTTTTATTCTTGGAGTTTTTCATCCTTCTGGCAATGTACCATTTTTGTGCTGGTCCTTTTAGGAATGATGATACCCACTTGATTTTATGGCCCTTGTCCTCAAACATATCATTATTGACCTCAAAGTTGTCCATACACCTCATGATGAATAGGTCTAACTGGGTATGATCCTTCCCATCGAATGCTTCAGGGTCCTTGAGCTTGGCTAACTTAGGAATTTCTCGCACTTGTTGTTGCTCCTCTTCCAGTTCCTGTTATAGGGTGTCAATCCTTAACTGGAGTGTGATCCGCAGTTTCCTCAGATTCTCAAGTTGTTCACTTTCCAGTACTCGCTCCTTCTCAAGGTTTTCGATTTGTTGCTGATCCGCAACTTGCTGCTGTCTTAAGTCCTTGATCTCTTGCTCCTGATCAACACTGGAGTTGTAGCGTTCTCTGATCCAGTTTCTGATCCTTTGGTATTGTAGAACAGCTTGGGTTTTGTTGACGTTATAGATATCTCACCAGAACTGTAGTTCTTCTAGGCCTGGGATAGGATATGCCTCTTCTATATCCTCAGGTGGGTCTGGAAGCTTTTCCTTGGTAGACATTAACTAATGCCCATAACTCTTTGCTGCCAGAAACTCATCGATGTTAGGGTCTATGATGGCGAGTAGGAGGATTCTGAGGAGGTCACACTGGACTGGGGTGACGGGGTGGTTCTGATGTAGCACAACAATATCGTCATTGTACAGATAGAGAACAATCTTATCTTCACTCTCCTAGTGTACTGGTTGTGTCTGGAGGAATAGTGACTTTAACTGTAAGGTTGTCAACCTTAGATTTCCTAAGATGTTCCAGGAATTTGAGGGCGGCATCCTCCAATTCCTCATCTAGCAGAAAACTTGCAGTTACAGCGTCAGTATATAACCACAGGCATAAGCGTAGTACCGGTGCTTCTCCTGGGTCTGGGGTGACTGTTACCACTCGCAGTATCTGGTACTTAGTGGTTGAAGTAGACTCTGTCATTCAAATGGTTGTCGGAGCAATAGTCTTTACAGAAGAATCCATGGATTTGCCCGTCGCAGTTTCTGATGCAGAAACCCTTTTTCCACTGTGGTCTGGTTGCCTTCTCTAGTTCTTGTTGCTCCCTAGTTTTGCAGTGTAGGTACTGGTCAACAGGGTTGATTTTGCAAAGGCAGATACTGCACCAAACCTTCTGAGCTTTTGCCGGTCTCTCAGGAAGTACCTTTGGTAATGCTGGTCTCTGTACTGGCCTAGCCTAAACCTCTGGACTGAAATGGACTCTGCGATTCCTCTTCTGGGGGGTGGGATTTGCAGGTCTTTGGGTTCTTGTGGAGGAAGCAGGTTCCTGTCTTGTAGCAGCCTGGTGATTTCCTCGATAGTGAACTGGGGTTCCTCTCCTTGGAAGTTCTAGTTGACTGGGGATGACATCCAATGTCACCTGAATTCTCATGTATCTTCTTCGATGGTGATTTCTGAAAATATGCAGTATAGTGTAAAGGACAACTCCTTCAGCGATACAGCTGATGCTCAGCCTATATCGGGGTTTTGGGGTGAATCAGGATGGAAGAAGATACATAACTCTTTTAGAGGACTCAAGAGGTGTGCATTAAGTGAGGCAGTGATGTACTGAAGGTTTGTGGGAATAACTCTTTATTCCTAAGGTGTATACTTAAGATACTGCGTAAAGAAGAAAGAGAAAGAAATACAGGACCGCGAGATTTCCTTCTCTTTTATACCCATCACCAAGAGCACTGCCTCCCTTCTAGAGCAGTCTCTACAAAACCTGTTTGGTCTACATGACCCTTTTCTATACATCATTCAATCTAAACACTGTTCTCATGACCTCCGCAAGGCAGATAGCTAAACATGAGTGACCATACATGACTGAGTGATAATTCATGACTTATAACGTTGAATTCCAAAGAACATCACTGACAATAGGAAATATAAGGAGAATACAACAAGTATGAAAGTACATGACCATAGTTCATTACATACTCCTACTGTTTATATTACCTATGCCCTTTATAAAAGAAATCCTCCACTGCTTCTAACTACAACCTTTTCTCAGGGCTTATAGCCATCATTTATATTTTGCTATAGGAGGAGAAGGGGCAGTTATCTAAGTGACCTTCATTGTTCAATATATGTAATAACAGGTGGTATTTAGAGGTTAAATTACTGATTATCCTCCTTATGACTATTATTCGTATTTGCAAGTTGCTTTATATTTAGGAAGCTTTATTAGGCTAGGTTGTAATCTTAGCTGATGTAATAAGTAAATTTCCCCTGTAACTCACACTCCAGTTAGCCTGTGCACTACTACTATTAGCTCTAAGAGATGTGATATGAGGTGCTTTTGGTAATCAGTGTAGGAGGTATTGTGAGACTCACCTATGTGATTCAGGATACGGTAGTAAATAAGGTAAGTTACACTACAAGGGTACTTAACCCATCTACATTGACTAATATTCACTGCTATAGGATATCATTACCATGGTAGTTCATAGTCTTATTTAGGGGAGCATAGTAGTAGGCAAATAACTTATAGCATCATTCTCTAGTAGTAGGTATAGTGTTTTCATCAGCTTAGGTAGAACTGACAATAGTTTCTGCTAAATTATAGGTGTGGAATAAGATAGTGATAGGCCTGTACAGGAAAGAATGTGCTCTTGTTCTTCCCTTACTGTACTATATACAGATATAGTATCATGCTCAATGAAGAGTATATAACATAGTCACATAATATAGTATCATACTCAATTAAGAGTATATAACATAGTCAGATAATATAGGAGCAAACTTGCTAAGTGCTATTAGGAAAACCCTTTATATAGCTAGAAGAAAGAAGATGGACTTTTTCTTCCCTTGGTACACTATGTATGGATGGTGGATTATACTCAATGAAGAGTATATGACATAGTTATATAACATAGAGGCAAACTCGTAAAATGCTATCAGGGTAACCCTTCATATAGCGTAGAAGAAACAAGAGGACCTGATTATCCTATTTATAGAGTTTTACATCTACCTATCTAGCAGGACATATACACTTAACCAAAAGCAAGAATATAACTTACCTATGTAGATAAAAAGAAATCCTCTATACTGGCTATGCGCTTTATAAGAGACAGTAAAATCCTATGCTCATGCTGTGTACATTACCCTCTCTAATAGAAGAAATCCTTTGCTGCTCCTATCCATAACCTTTCCTCAGTTCTATGGTGGTCACTTCCATTGCACATAGGTTAGGGGGGAACTTTATCACCTATATAGCATCATTTAACTGGTAAGCAGTTTTTGTGGTCTCGTCATGCTCAGGACATTTTATAGCAACTATTCTTCTTAGCTGAGTTAGTTGAGCTATATCTTTGAACTTATCCAAAGTGGTACCACAATTTTTCCCTTGAGCTCTGATTCTAGGCAGCCTATACACTACTCCTATGACCTCCGAGAACTCTAAAGTTGACATACTTTGTTTGGTAGTTGCATTTTATTGTGAGACTTGCTTCACTACCTTCCACTCAGCTTATGTGTAGTGCACTAACCTCTATCTGAGGGCTAGGTAGTGATTGGGTAGACAAGGAGGGTACCTCATTTTCAGGGGGCATAGTGGTAGGTAAATGACTGTAAAAGTTATCCTTTAGTAATGGGTGCAGTCTTTCCATCAGCTCAGGTAGCACTGACAATAATTTCTGCTAGAAGAAAGAAGAGACTTTTTGATCTCCCCTGGACACTATTATATAAACAGGTTAGGTACATCCTAATTAAGGGCAAAGCTATAGTCATATATATAGGAGCAAACTTACTAAGTACTATCAGGGTAACCCATCATATAGCTAGAAGAAAGAAGAGTCATTTGTCTTCCCTCAGATAACTATGTACAGATAGGGAATTGCACAAGACTTAACTGTATATAATATAGTCATACAATACAGGAGTGAGCTCATTAAGGGCTATTAGAGTAACCCTTTATACAGCCATTGAGGTCATCAGTTACATCTGCTTACATAGACTAAACCAGTAATTAGGTAACCAGGTACAGTAGGGGAAAACTCACCAATACTACAAAACCCATAACTAACTAGGAAATCATATTATATTTGAAGCTACAACATGGTATATTACCATATCCTTCAGGGTTGTAAAGATAAAATAAAATGAATTTCCCTACCCCCCCCCCTGCATATTACCATACATCTGAACCCTAGACCATGCTACCGACTGTAAGTCAGCTGTCTTCTACCTCTGTCATAGCTTTATATAGCTGCATATGGAGGTTCTTTTAGATGACCCATAGCAGGGTCATAAAGATAAAATAAAATGAATTTCTC
>JABYPW010000559.1:0-23914 GCA_016880775.1 Phymatotrichopsis omnivora | reverse complement strand
CCGCTATCGCTGCTAGCCAACAGTCCCTCGAAGCCCGCTTTGACGAACTAGAAGCCATCACCACCCGCAACACTACTGCCACGGCCTTAGCTAAGGCAGGCCCCACTGATGCCGACCTCGCTCGTTCAGATTCCATAAAGAAACTACTGTCAGAAATGTCTAAAACTGCAAAAGCAGTGAAGAAGATTTTTCCTCCCTCGCCTCCCCCGCTCCTATTGCGCCACAAGTGGCGCCCCCCACTACTGACACCACCTGGGCCCAGGTAGTGAAGAAGAACAAAGGCAAAGGCTCAGCTGCGCTGACCCCGACTGCCACTTCCCCTCCTGCCCTGAAGTATCCAACTAAGAGGGAGTGAGAAATAATCGTCAACCTTGAGGGAGAAGTTCCCGAGTTCAACCCAATCACTGTTTGGGACACTGTCAATGCCACGCTAGTTGACAAGAAAGCCCCCTCTGCTTGCTGTGTCTGGTCTGTAAGGAAAGCCGGCAACTACAATGTTTTCCTCTCCGTCATGGAGAACACCACCACCCAGCAAGTCCTTGCGTACAAGCCTACTATTGAAGAAGCCATCCGCAAGTTCTTCCCCACCACCACCGGCCTCCGCCAGAACTTCTTGCACAAGAAGTACATCGTGCACAATGTGCCAACCCCTGTCCTCAACACCTGCGAGATCGAAAACATGTCACTTATCCGAAAGGAGATCAAGACATACAACTACGGAGTTGTCCTTGCTCAGACCCCCCGCTGGCTCACTTCGAAGGATAAGCTCGTCAGCAAACTTGCCTCCTCCATTGTCATCACTGTGGTGGTGAATAACAACTATTAGCGTATCTTGCAAGGCCTGACCATCCTTAACAAGAACCGTTGGACTGACCCCTACATTGCCTTCTCAAAGGCCACCCAGTGCTCCCGTTGCTGTTGTTTCGGTCATCACCAACTGAAGTGCACCTTCTCCCCACACTGCCACATCTGTGCTAGCACCCATGCCATCTTCTAGCATTTCTGTAGCAACACAGAATGCAAACACCCTAGACGACAGTGCAAACATACAGTGCTTAAATGCGCTAATTGCGACGCCGCCCACCCTGCAAACGATCCCCTCTGCCCCATTTACTTGCAAGCCTTAGCCGAAAATAACAAGCGAGTGGAGAACCTACATACTATAATAGAAGAGGGAATGAAGACTTAGGGCCCCTCGGTATTTCATGTCTTTTCTGTTTGTGTTATTCCCTTTGTGTAAATGTTTTGTGAGTTTAGCTTCCGTTATCTCCTTTGTCTTTTCTCTTTCCTTTTTCTACGGTTAGTGTCCTTTGCTGTTACCCCGATTCCTTCTGGTTGTTATAAGGTTCACCTCGCTGGAGATGGGAAAGGGGTTCCCTGGGCTTTTCTTTTTCCTTTTCGCTTAAAGTTCTTCTGCTGTTTTGACGTACTGGGTGGTCGCTTTGGTGCCGGTCACATTTTCTTTCTTGAGTTTTACTTTCGCCCGCCGCTCTTTTCTCTACACCCTATTTCTTCTTTAGTTTATTGTGTGTAAGCGAGAAGGATTCTGGAACAAACAGTGTATTTTATCTTAGCCGTAGACTGTGCTACCGACGATAGGTCGGCTGTCTTTTACCTCCATCATAGCTTGACATAGCTGCAAGCGGGGGTTCTTTTAGATGACCCCTAGCGGGGTCGTAAAGATAAAATAAAATGAATTACCCCCCCCCCTGGACACTCTCTTATCACAGGCCTCTCAGTTTCTTTGAACCCCCCCCCACATTTCACAGTCAGCTTTTGCGAAGACCTCGCCTACCTTCAAGACAGCCAACAACAAACAAAAAGCAATCAAGATAAAAACATCTCTGGACCTATCCCATCACCGCCTGGCCCTCAGATAGAGGTTGAAGCACTGCTTACAGGCTGAGCTGAAAATAGGCAGAGTCTAACGCCCCAAAAATGTCCTAAAACAACCCTATCATAGTCTCCAGTGAGGAGGCATCCCAAAGCACCAACCCCACCCCCTCCCAAACACTGAACCTTGACCCCATTATCATCAACGACCCCATACCCACAAGGCTCCCAACATCCCAACCCACCATCTCAGAACAACTAAGCGCAGTAACCCCCTAAGCTAGCTGGGTGAGTCCATACTTTTTCCACCAAAGCGACCTAGCCTACGAAGGCGATTGGAACAACGATGTCAGGATCACAGAAGAGCAAGTAGAACAAATGCGTTTCACCACAGAAAACCCACTCCCCCTTCATACTCCCACCCAGAGTACACAACAACCGTCCTCGGGATACACGACCATAATCGCCCAAGGACATGAAGACAACCAAGAACACCAGAGCATGGCCGAGGCTATAATCAACCTAACCCCCTACACCCCCACCCCAGCACATCAGAGCATGGCAGAAGCAATCCTAGGATTAATGCCATATGAACAAGAAATCAACAGAAGCCTAACCCTACAAAGGATCACTGTAGAACAACTCTTCAATAGCCAGCAAGGCTACACCCCACCACCAAACAACCAAGAGTCTAGCCCTGCCTAAAGACTCAGAAGAATGTCCCTTCTAAGCATGTCAAACAGGTCTATACACATAGACGATGATAGCGAAAGCAACACCTCAGAGGAGACCACCAAATAAATCACCGACAAAGGAAAAAGAAGAGAAAACCAAGTACCAAGAGAAACCTTCTCCCCTATCCTAACGCTCCTAAAATACGAACTCGCAAACATGATGCCAGACAACCTAGGAAAAACCTTCCAAAGCTTCATCGATAACTGAGATGACAGAGTCTTCCTTAATGCAGAAGCATTCAGGTCTATTGGACAAGCCCTAAACCACATCTGGCGAAAGCTGGACACAATACACAATGACGGATACGAACAGCAACAGGCCTTAAATAAAGCCAACCAACAGCTAAGAGCCTAGGCCAATGAAATCAGATACCTAAGAGTAACAGTCAACAGAATAAATGACATCCTAAACCAAGGGCACAAAAAAGTTCCCCCAGCAGTCCCAGACCTCTCTCAGAGCAGCTCCAGCTCAAGCAGCAAGAAGTCCACCCCAACACAGAGCATGGGATCGCGCATCGAAAAACACAAGTCCCCAAGCCCCTCCCAAGACCCAAAGCCACCCGCCCAACCATAACAGTAATAACAGAACCAAGCAAGCCAACAACCCAAAATATGGGCACAGAGAGTGGCTCAAAATAGCCAAAACACCCCCCCCCCAAAACAATCACAACAACAACAATAGCAACACGGAGAAAAAAAAAGGAAAACAAATCAAAACAAAAATGTTCCCAGTCACCAGAAGAGAACTACACTCACCAACAGTTGGAGTAACCCACCCATCAGTCGCCAGAGCCAACCCGGAAAAGCTCATAGAAGCATATGTAAAAGTCCTCATAGAACAAAAAGCGCCCACAGAGCTCCGAGGGCTGACAGTAAGAGTTAACCACAAATTGACCATCGTCATTACTACACCTCCCACGCTCATGGCGAGCTCCCTCGTACCATATCTTAATGCAATAAACTTCATCACAAAATCCAGCACCAACCCAGACATCGAAAGAGAAGACTTCAGAATAGCCACAGCACTCACAGAGGTCATCATACACTCAGTGCCCACTGAGTTCCCCGGAGGAGTACCAGTCTACAAGCTAGCAGAAGAACTCTTCTACGTTGCCGACATAGAAATTGCAGCAGCCAGATACCTCAAAACCACCGAAGACAGAATGAGAAACCTATCTGGAGGCAAATACGCAGCAATAGCTGTAAGGCTCATAGAAGATCAGGTCCCCAAACTAGGCAAACAAGTAGTCCTTTTCAACAAAGTGTGCAAAACTACCAAATCCTAGAGACAAAGCCCCCACACCATCTGCTTCAACTGCTACAAACTTGGACATGTCAGTGCAACATGCAAAGAAAGTGAACAAGGATGCAATATCTGTGAAAACTTACACGACAAAAAACTCTTCCCATTCCACAACACTAAAGAGCATAAATGCCACAATACAAGTTCCAAGGACCATGCAAACACTTCGGACCCATCTGCACTAACTGCAAAGGAGCCCACAAGGCCACAGACAACAAATGCCCTGAATACCTTAGAATGAAAGACCAGCACACCAGAGAACTCAAAGGAAAAAGAAAGGAATAGATGGATCAAATCACTATAGAAATAGAAATGCACCAAGATAATCAATGGAGGAACAAGAAGAAAATATCCAGTGGGACTTAGGCCCATAGCCAATCCTTAAAATACTACAACATAACTGCCAAAGGTCCCGAACCAACTTCCACTCCCTAATGCAAACAGCCATGGTCAACAAAGCCAATGTCATAGTCGTACAAGAACCGCCCACCTTCAACCACACCCCCCCCACATTCCAAGGATATGCTCGTTTCTACCCTAGCAATACCACAAGTTTGAGAGTGGCCACATACATTAAAACAGATAGAAGAATCAGACTATTTCCCTAATGGTCAAAGGATGGAGATTGCATGGTAACCAGACTATACCTAAACAAGAACAAGTACATAGACATAACAAATGTCTGCAAACCCCCTACCTCAAAAACAGAAGAAACACCATGGGAGAAAATCTTTTCACCTAACAAGAACCTAGTACTAGGAGATATGAACCTACACCACCCATGGTAGGATGAGAGCACAAAAGACAAAGCAAGAAATGCAGAGCCCCTAGTAAATGTAGCAAACAAAAGCCTATACTACCTCCTCAATGAACCTGAAACCCCTACAAGAATAGGACAAGGAAAATAGAGAGACATGATCATCGACCTTGCCCTCCTAAGCCCCCACCTTGTAAACTGGAGAACAAACTGGCAGATAGCCCCAGACAGCGCACAGACCACCAGTGACCACGAGGTCATAGCGATCACCCTTAGCTCAGAACAGACCACATACGAAAAAACAGTCAGATATAACTTCAAAAAAGCTGACTAGGAAAAAATAGAAGAAAACACAGAAAACTGGATCCCCCCCTAATATCAACCCGAAAACCCCGACGAATGGACCAAAGAAGCAATTCAAAGCCTGCTAGACAAAGTAAAAGAAAACGAAGCCCTCCCTACGGTCACCATCCTCCCAAAGTCTAAGCCCTGGTAGACAAAAGAACTAAGCGAAATGAAAAAGAACCTAGGCAAACTCAGAAAAAAGGGAACCAAAGAAGAGATACAAAAAGCAAAAAGGGTATTCAGGCACAAGGTATACAACACCAAAAAAAAACACTGGCACAAATTCCTCGCAGAAATCAACAACAAAGACCTCTGGAAAGCCCTCAAATACACCAGACCAGCCAGAGACATCCCCCTACCGCCCATCAGAGGAGCAACAAACCTAAACAAGAAAGCAGAAGCCCTGATAAAACACTTCTTCCCCACAAAAGAAGACCCCCTCCCCCCGCCACCTCCAGGAGAGAAGCTCACATAAGATGAGATCACCGAGGAAGAAATCCAATACGCCATAAGAAAGACACTGCACACTACAGCCCCAGGACCAGACCAGATATGGTACATGCTCTGGAAACACCTAGCAGCAAGCCAACCAGAAACAATAATCTAGATCATCTAACCCCTTATGCAACATGGGGTACACCCCAAGGAATTCAAGGACACCCTAGTGATTGCCCTCGCCAAACCAAAAAAGGATTCCTACAAAGACCCCAACAGCTATAGGTGCATCTTTCTCATCAACACCCTGGGAAAAATACTGGAAAAAGTCATCACCCTAAGATTATCGCAGCATGTGATAGATGACAACATTATCACACCAAACTAATATGGAGCGCTCCCTGGGAGGTCAGTAACAGATGCGATAAACGCCCTCAAACACGACACTAGATGGGAACAAAACAAAGGAAAAAAGACCACTATGCTTTTCATAGACATCGAAAAAGGGTTCAACAGAGTCAACACAAAAAAGCTGCTCAAAGCACTACGACAAGGCAAAACCCTAGAATACATAGTCAGATAGACGTGGTCATTCTTAAGCCAAAGAAGTCTCTCATTCTCTGATAAAGGAATGCGATCCGATCCAATAGACATAAACCCAAGAGTCCCCCAGGCCTCCCCCATCTCCCCCCTCCTTTTCAACATATACATGGCAGGACTGACAAGAGACAGCGGGGCAAATATAAGGATATACATGTATGTAGATGACATCTGTCTCCTATGTTCGAGTGAAAGCTACAGAGAAAACTGCAAGATATTGGAGGACTTTGTAAACAGGGAACTCAAGAGGAAAATGGATGACCTTCTACTCTCTCTCTCCCCAGGAAAAACAGAACTCCAACACGTCAGAGCTAAGCCAGGGGAATGCCTACCGGTCACGATCATGGGAGAACCAATACAACATAAGGACACAGTCAGATACCTAGGAGTTATGCTTCACCGAAGTGAGAAGTACACCCAACACTGCCAACACAGACTAGGACAAGCACAGATAAACCTTTACAACATCAACAGACTAGCCACAGGGGCCAGGGGACTCAGCATACACATGGCAAAAAAATTCGTCAGAGCATTATTGTACCCTTCCCTGTTCTACGGATCGGACCCCTTCCACCCTAACCTGATCTCAGATAAAGCCATAAAAATCCTAGAGAGAGGAGCCAGCCAGGCTGCAAAATAGGCCTACGGAATGTTCTGGACGGCCAACAACGAAAAGTCAATACTCGAAGCAGCCCTCAACCCACCGGAAATCGAATTCCAAAGATACCAGAAAAACTACGGCGCCAGAATGCTCGCACTAGGACCGGAGCACCCCAACTTCAGAAGAATACCACATCTCCCAGATAGACTAAATAGATAGCCCAGACCCCCCAGGATGCCTGTCTGGAGCTGCAAAACTTTCTCCAACATGTGGTCTATGACCCACATGCCCCAGTTAGACGCAATGCTCTGGACCATCAGGGAAGAACTCAGAGACAAACCCTTCTCATACAACAAACTGGCCCTGCCCACGAGTACCTAGCCAGTTAGCATGAAGGGAAAGCCAAAACTAGCCAGATTCAAAGAAAAAGAAGAATAGCTCCAAACCTTACTAAGAGCCTTCGAAGACAAGCACCTCGCAATCTTCACAGATGCTTCCCAGGTAGGAGACAAAAACCAAGTAGGAATAGGACTGGTCGTCTACCTTCAACACAAAGAAATCCTCAAGATCAGCAAGGGACAAGGAACCAGACTCCAAGTGTTCGACAGAGAACTAGAAGCTATAAGGCTCATATTCGAAACTGCAATGAACCTGAAACGAAAACACCAAGAAGTTAAGAGGCTCACAATCTTCAGCGACTCTTACACAGCACTGAAAGCAGCACAAAATCTATACCCCTCAAGCACACAGCACGTTGCCAGAGAAATCTTCTAGAAAAACATCACCCTAGAAGAACTAGGAGTCATAGCAAACATGGACTGGGTACTGGCGCACCAAGGAATCAGAGGAAACGAAGCCATGGACCAAGAAGCCAAAAAAGCCCCCCAAGCTCTGACCACGAAGTCAGCGGCCAACAAAAAGATGATCACCAGGAGCACGATCAAAAGAAGAATCTGAACCTTACTGAAAGCAAAGATGGTACAGCTCACTGGCAAAAAAGAGCCGTACATGGACAAATACGACCATCTCCCGAGGTTCACAGCAACAAGAGCCTACCAGTTCCGAACTGGACATGCCTACATCCCCAACTTCAAACCATGGGACAGAGAGCACAACATTTGTCTGTGCGGAGCCCCTCAATTCATTGAACACTTCCTCCTTGAATGCGAATCGAAGTATAGTCAAAGAAAAGACATCCCGGAATCCACAGACCTCAGAACCCTACTCTACGAAAAACTAGACGAATGGAAAAAGCTCATCGAGAAAGGCCTAGGAAGACCACCGAGTAAAAAGGACCCACTAGAGCCCCCCCAAGTCACCGTGGACAAGAGAGAGTAGAAGGTAAGACAAGAGGAGGCCTTTGCTTTTATTCACGGTCGCAAGAGTGTTTTAGCGAAGGAGTGGTGGAATTTTTTCTTTTTTCCCTTTTTCCTTTTTTCTTTTCCTTCACCGTTTTCACCATGATGCTCTTTTTTCTTCCTTTCCCTAGTTAGTCCATCCTATTAAGTTAGCGAAAAAGATGCCCCGCTGGAGGAAAGTGTATATATAGATAGCTTTATCTAGAAATGGGAATAGAGTTTCGACACTCTCTTGTCAAGAGCTGTTCTACGTCGCAGACGTAGAAATAGCCGCTGCATGATACCTCAAAACCAGCGAAGATAGAAAAAACAACCCATGTAGAGGAAAGTTCGCAGCAGTAGCTGTAAGGCTAACCGAAGACCAAGCCCCCAAATTTAACAAACAAGTCGTTCTCTTCAACAAAGTGTGCAAAACAGCAAAGTCATGGAGACAAAGCCCACACACCATATACTTCAACTGCTACAAACTAGGGCACGTCAGTGCTACCTGCAAAGAAGACAGACAAGGATGCAACATTTGCAGAAATCTCCACGATGGAAAACTGTTCCCCTTCCACAGCACCAAAGAGCACCAATGCCCCCAGTGTAAATTCCAAGGACCATGCGAGCACTATGGCCCCATCTGTACCAACTGCAAAGGATCGTATAAGGCCACCCATAACAAATGCCCTGAATACCTCAGATAGAAAGATCAACATGCAAGAAGCCTAGAAGGAAAGAGAAAGGAATGGATGGACCAAATCAGTATGGAAATTGAAATGCACCAAGATAATTAATGGAGGACCCTGGAGAAAAAATCTAGTGGGACCTCAGCCCACCTCCAATCCTTTAAATCCTGCAACATAACTGCCAACGATCCCAAACAAACTTCCACTCCCTAATGCAAACTGCCATAACAAACAAGGCCAACGTGGTGGCCATACAAGAACCTCCCACCTTCAATAATACCCCCCCCTCCTTTCAAGGATTCGCTCATTTTTACCCCAGCAATAGCACAAGGTCAAGAGTGGCCACCTACATAAGACTAGACAGAAAAACCAGGCCCTTCCCGCAGTGGTCAAAAGAAGGTAACTGCTTAGTAATGAGAATATACTGGAACAAAGAGAAGCACATCGACATAACAAACGTATATAAGCCCCCAGGCTAAAAAACAGAAGAAACCCCATGGGAAAGAATCTTCTCCCCCAACAAAAACCTAGTCCTGAGAGACATGAACCTACACCACCCCTGGTAGGATGATAGCACAAAAGACAAAGCAAGAGCCGCTGAGCCCCTCACAAATGAAGACAGCAAAAACCTCTACCACCTACTCAACAAAGCTGAAACCCTAACAAGAATAGGACAAGGAAAACAAAGAGACACGACCATCGACCTAGCCTTCCTAAGTCCCTACTTAGCAAATTGGAAATCAAACTGGTAAATAGCACCAGATACAGCCTAGACCACCAGTGACCACGAAGTCATAGCTATCACCCTCAGCACAGAACAGGCAACGTACGAAAAAACAGTCCGGTACGACTTCAAAAAAGCCAATTGGGAAAAAAAAGACAAAAACGTCGAAGGCTGGCACCCCCCTCAATACCAGCCAGAAAAACCAGATGAGTGGATGAAAGAAGCCATCCAAGACCTCTTGAACAAAATAACAGAAAACCAAGCCCTGCCCACGATCACCATCCTCCATAAGTCCAAACCGTGGTGGACAAAAGAGTTGAGTGAAATGAAGAAAAACCTAGGCCGACTCATAAAGAAAGGGAACAAAAACAGAAATCCAAAAAGCAAAGAAAGAGTTCAGACAGAAAGTCTACGATACCAAAAAAGAACACTGGTACAAATTCCTAGTAGAGATCAACAACAAAGACCTCTGGAAAGCCCTGAAGTATACCAGGATAGCTAGAGACATCCCCCTGCCCCCCATAAATGGAGCGACCAACCTGAACAAGAAAGCACAGGCCCTGATAGATCACTTCTTCCTAACAAAAGAGGACCCCTACCCCTTACCACCACCAGGTAAAAAGTTCACACAAGAGGAGATCATGGAAGACAAACTGAGATACGCCAGAAGAAAAACCCTGCACACCACTGCCCCTGGGCCAGACCAGATAGGGTACACCCTCTGGAAGCACCTCGCTGAGACCAACCCAGAGACCATCATCCAGATCATCCAACCACTAATGCAACACGGAGTCCACCCTAAAGATTTCAAGAACAAGCTCAGGATAGCACTAGCTAAACAGAAAAAAGACTCCTACGAAAACCCCAACAGCTATCGATGTATATTCCTCATAAACACCCTGGGCAAAATACTGGAAAAAATAGTCACCCTCAGACTGTCCCAACATGCAATAGACAATAACATGATCACTGAAAACCAGTACGGAGCCCTCCCAGGAAGGTCAGTAACAGACATAGTCAATGCCCTAAAACACGACAACCGATGGGAACAGAACCAAGGAAAGAAAACCACCATGCTCTTCATGGACATCGAAAAAGGATTCAATAGAGTCAACAAACATAAACTACTCAAAATACTACACAAGGGCAATACCCCAGAATACATAATCTAATGGACATGGTCCTTCCTTAGCCAGAGAAGTCTCTCCTTCTCCAACAAAGGAACAAAATCAGACCCGGCGAACATCAACCCTGGAGTGCCCCAGGGATCTCCCATTTCCCCCCTTCTTTTCAATATTTATGTAGCGGAACTGACAAGAGACAGCGGGGCGCATATCAGAATATACATGTATGTAGATGATATCTGTCTCCTTTGTTCAAGCGAAAGCTACTAAGAGAATTGCAGAATACTGGAGGAATTTGTGAACAAGGATCTGAAAAGGAAACTGGACAACCTTCTACTCTCTCTATCCCCTGGTAAGACTGACTTGCAGCATGTCAGAGCAGAACTAGAGCACAGGCTCCCCGTCAGGATCATGGGAGAAACCATTGAACATAAGGACATGGTGCAATACCTAGGAATAATGCTCTACTAAGGAGAAAAGTACACCCAACACTGCCAACACAGACTAGGACAAGCACAGGCTAGCCTCTTCAACATCAGCAGACTGGCCACAGGAGCTAGAGGCCTCAGCGTGCACATGGCGAAAAAACTGGTCAGAGCAGTAGTATACCTGGCACTCTACTATGGAGCCAACACCTTCCACCCCAACCTGATCACCGACAAGGCCACAAAAATACTGGAAAAGGGATCGAGCTAAGCAGCAAAATGGGCCTGCGGAATGTTCAGAACAACCAACAACAACAAGGCAATACTAGAAGCAGGCATCAACACACCAGAAGTGGAAATCTAAAGGTACTAGAAGAACTACGGAGCAAGAATCCTAGCGATAGGAAAGGAACACCCCATTTATAAACGAATCCTGCACATACCAGACAGACTAAACAAAGAATAATAACCCCCCTGAACCCCAGTCTGGAGCTGCAAAACCTTCTCCAGCGCATAGTCTATGACCCGAATGCCACAAATAGATGCAATGCTCTGGACCATCAGAGAAGAACTTGGAGACAAACCTTTTTCATTCAACAAGATAGCTCCTCCCACAAGCGCTTGGCCTATTAGCTTACATAGAAAACCAAAGCTGGCCAAGTTCAAAGAAAAAGAAGAACAGCTCCAAACTTTCCCTAGAGCCTTCGAAAACAATCACCTAGCAATCTTTACAGATGCCTCCCAGGTAGGAAGCAACAACCAAGTAGGGATAGGCCTTGTCACGTACCTGGAACACAAAGAAATCCTGAAAATTAGCAAAGGACAAGGGACAGGACTCCAGGTCTTCTATGGGGAACTAGAGGCCATAAGACTCGCTTTCAAAACTGCAACAAACCTAAAAAGAAAGAACTAAGACATCAGAAAGCTCACGATATTCAGTGACTCCCAAGCAGCGCTAAAGGCACCGCAAAACCCATACCCCTCAAACACCCAGCACGTCACCCGTGAAATCTTCCAGAAAAACACTGTCCTAGCAGAACTAGGAGTCGCAGCTAACATGGACTGGGTCCTGTCGCACCAAGGTATCAGAGGAAACGAAGCCGCAGACCAAGAAGCCAAAAAAGCCTCCGAAGCCCCAACTACGAAGTCAGCAGCAAACAAAAAGATTATGACTAGGAGCACAATCAAGACAAGAATCTGAAACACGCTGAAGACAAAGATGGCGCAGCTCACCACCAAAAAAGAGCCGTACATGCACAAGTACGATCACCTCCCAAGGTTCGCCACGACAAGAGCCTACCAATTCTGAACCAGATATGCCTACATCCCCAACTTCTAACCATGTGACAGAGAACACAACATCTGCCTGAGCGGAGCCCCCCAATCTATCGAACAATTCCTCCTCGAATGTGAATCGAAACATATCCCGAAGGAGCACATCCTGGAAACAACATACCTCAGAGCGATACTCTACGATAAACTAAACGAATGGAAAAAGCTCATCGAAAAATGCCTAAGAAGACCACCGAACAAACAGGGACCGCCAGAGCCCCCCCAGGTTATCGTGGATAAGAGAGAGTTGAAGGTAGGAAAAGGAGGAGGGTTTCTTTTTCTTTTATTTTTCTCCGAAGCGAAGAAGATAGAGGTGGAGAGAGGAGTGGAGGATTTCTTTTTGTTTCTTTTCCTTGTTCTTTTCCTTTACTTTTCATGCCATGACGCTCATTTTTCTCCCTTTCCCTATTTAGTCCATCCTATTGAGTTAGTGAAAAAGACGCCCTGCTAGAGGAAAGTGTATATATAGATAGTATTATCTAGAAATAGGAATAGAGTTTCGACACTCTCTTGTCAGGCTCCTTCGCACCTTTAAACTACCCCCTATATTATTAGTTCTCAGCTATTAGTATTATCACACATCGACAAACATTGTGACTATGTCGCGAAGTTCAAAGGAACCCCAAACCCCTGCCCTTAATCCCCCCCCTCAAGAGGCAAGGGACAAAGCCACCACTATGAAAGCAATGTTCTCCTTATTCAAGGCATCTGGCATCTCCCCCGCTGTGAAAAACAAACCTAGAATAGGCGACGTCATCTCAATGCATACTGCACTGCTTATCGGCGACTTATACATCAGATACCATGACCTCCAGTTCTACACCCAAATGCTTCCGTCCCTCCTGGCCTCCAAAAACGAAATCCAGGAAGTGGTCACCACTATCACTGCTGGCCAACAGTCCCTTGAAGCTCGCTTCAATGAACTTAAGGCCATCAACACCTACAATGCAACTGCTGTAGCCCCAGCTAAAGTAGGTCCTACTGAAATCGACATGGCTCTCTCTGATTCCATTAAAAAACTACAGTCGGAAGCGTCCAAGACTGCTAAAGTGGTGAAGAAGATCTCTTCTTCCCTCTCCACCCCCCCCACTCTTACACTACTACCAGTAGCACCCCCTGCTACCACTGACAACACCTGGGCTTAGGTGGTGAAGAAGAACAAAGGCAAAGCCACAGCTGCGCCCACCCTGATTGCTAATATCCCGCCCACTCCTAAGTACCCAACCAAGCGTGAGCGCGAAATGATCATTAATCTCGAGGGAGGAGTCCCCGAGTTTAACCCCATCGCTTTCAGAGATGCTGTCAATGCTGCCTTAGTGGAAAAGAAGGCCCCCTCAGCCTGCCGAGTCTGCTCTGTCCATAAGGCTAGAGCAAATAATGTCTTTCTTACTGTCATAGAGAATACCACCACTCAACAAGTGCTCACGTACAAGCTGACCATTGAAGAAGCCATTCGCAAGTTCTTCCCTACCACCACCGGACTCCACCGGAACTTCTTGCATAAGAAGTACATAGTGTACAATGTGCCAACCCCCGTCCTCAACACCTCCGAGGTTGAACACATGTCTCTTATCCGAAAGGAGATTGAGATGTTTAACTAAGGTGTTATCCTCACTCAAACCCCACGCTGGCTCGCTTCCAAGGACAAGCTCATCAGCAAACCCGCTTCTTCCATTGTCATCACAGTTGTGGTGAACAATAACCATGACCGCATCTTCCAAGGTCTTACAATACTCAACAAGAACCGCAGGACCGACCCCTACATTGCTCTCTCGAAGGATACCCAATGCTCCCGCTGTTGTCGCTTCGGTCACCATCAACTAAAGTGCACCTTTTCCCCCCACTGCTGGCTGTGTGCTGGACCCTACACTATGTTTGAACACTTCTGTGGCAACGCAGAGTGTAAACACTGAGGACGACAATGCGATCACACGGTACTTAAATGTGCCAACTACGATGCCGCCCACCCTGCCAACGATCCCCTCTGCCCAGTTTACTTGCAAGCCCTGGCCGATAGTAACAAGCGAGTGGAGAACCTGCATGCTGTAACAGAAGAGGGAATGGAGACTTAGGGCTCCTCAGTGTTTGATCTCTTTCTTCCGCTTTTGTTATTCCCTTTGTATAAGTGTTTTGTGAGTTTGGCTTGTGTTTTCTCCTTTGTCATTTCTCTTTCCTTTCTCTTTGGTTGGTGTTTCTCGCTTTTACCTCGATCCCTCCCAGTTGTTGTAAGGTTCACCTCGCTGGAGATAGGAAAGGAGTTCCCCGAGCTTTTCTTTTTCCTTTTTGCTTAAAGTTCTTCTGCTGGTTTGACGTACTGGGTGGTCACTTTTGTGCTGGTCGCATTTTCTTTTATGAGTTTTGCTTTCCCCCACCATTCTCTCCTTCGTGCCCCATTTCTTCTTTAGTTTATTGCGTGTAAGCAAGGAGGATTCGGGAATAAGCTATGTATTTTATCTATAAACCGTAGGACGCGCTACCGACACTAGGTCAGCTATCTTCTACCTCTGTCATAGCTTGACATAGCTGCAAGCGGAGGTTCTTTTAGACGACCCCTAGCAGGGTCGTAAAGATAAAATAAAAGTGAATTTCCCCCCCCCTGGATGCTCTATTGTAATTATCTAGAAATGGGAATAGAGTTTCGACACTCTCTTGTCTGCCGTATGAAGGGTTACCCTGATGGTGCTTAGCGATGTATCGCTCCCTCTCTACTTAGGCCATCCGATTAAGTTCACACAAAGCTGTCGGGTAGAAGAGTGTGACCAATGGAAAAGAGTTTCGACGCTCTCTTGTCTTTCCTTCCTTTCCTCTTTAGCTTCGAGACTATCTTCAAGTCTTAAGAATACATTTCGCCTTATCTTTGCGACTTATTATTTCCACCTTAAATCTCTTAGTAGATGTGAAGAAACACTTGTTTAGTTGAGAAGAATAAGTTGAGATATCTGAGTTCACTTAGTAATACTTATAGCTTCGTGCCTACTTGTGTTTACTGAACTTATCTACCTCCTAAGATATGCACCGTTAACAATTAAACCTTTATTTATGACTAAGTCAAGTGCTTTTACTATCCCACATGTTGTACTCTCAAACTTTGCTAAATTAAGATACTCCCGAACTGCAATTTCTATGCCCTCATCATTAAAAAATGATTTGACTTTCAGATGAAGACCATGTATAGGTCTCGGTATAGGTGTTCGGAATTCTTCCCATTCTAAAGCCCATTTTTGTAAGCTTTGTGCAAATCCCTTATGTATCTGACAGAGTTGGATAATGATATGCTTATTTCAATTTGGGCATGCTTTCCTATTTTTTTTGTTTAGCAACTTTTCATATTATATGAATAATATATATAATGTTTTATAATTACCTTGCCATATTTTGGCTTTCAATAAGCCTAATACTCCTTGATACCTTATTGCCCACTGATCATGTAGCTTCTTTCTTTTAATCTACAGCTCTAACTCATGAATTGAATCATCTAAAACTTTCATTTGGACATCAAAAGATTTGTTGTTGAATATAGATTTTTCGGTATCTGCATAGAAAGGAACTCTTTCTTTGTCCTCGCTCTGCTCCAATGCCAAGTTATTATTATCGCAAGCCAAACTCGAGGTCGCTAGTGGAGAAAAAAAGTTCCAGATATCTTGACCATATTTCTCACAGTGCTTATTGGCAGCCTTTTGTTTACTGCGATAGTAATAATGAAGTTGGGGGGACTGCTTTCTAGACGAACTTTTTGTTTTATTGTGACCCATTCTTCTATGTACCACATTCCAACCCTCCTCAGGCTGGCCAATTTCTATCATAAACAAATCCACTGTTTTCCCCTTTCCTTTATCCTTCTTCTGTAAATCTCCCCTCCCCATATATACTTCATTCTCCTCCCTTCTGCTGCCCTCTGAATCTCCATTTCTAGCAACTTCTTCCCATTCATAATCCATCTCCTCTATAATACTACCATGTGCAACAATACCCTACCTTTCCCACTCTGGTTTTGGAAGAATAATATCTTCCTCAGAGCTAACATCACTAGAAGAATCTATTTCGGTATCCTCAGAGATACTACTGTCAAGATCTCGAAATGGCAGCAGGCAAGGGCTAGTGCCAAATTCGGATATAGAGGCATAGTTCGGCAGGACGAGTGGGGGTTTACCGCGTTCTTGTTGGCTGTCAGGGGTCAAAGCTAGTGATGGTTCACTTCCTTCATCATCATTATCTAGAATCTCTATATGAAGTGGAACCTTTTGGCGTTGGTCTTTTGGTGGAGGTGGAGATGACTATTCAAATCCCTGCACCTGTAAGGATCTTGCAGCAGCATTTAGCCTTTACCTTTTCACCTTTGAATATAGCATCCTAAGCAAAAGTTCAGTATATTGGCCTGTTTTTTTTAATCTTTCTAGTAAATATATACCCATTTTTAATTTCGAAATGTTTTTGATTATTTTAGAAGCAAAAAAAATGGAAATGATGATAAAAAATCTATCTCCAATCATGCGACATTCCCTAGGAAAATTTTTATATTTTGCCAAGAAATGCTAAGACATACCCCTGTTTTAAGTGTCCCCCACTATAGAAAGTCACCAGGGATGTTGTCAGGGGTATCCTGGATTTCAGAAGAATCCTGTATTTTAGGGGTATCCTAGTATTCAGGGATATCTTAGTCCAATGGTTGTTCATCATCAGATTCAAACCAAAGCTACTATAGAAGTTACTGTGAGGTTAAGGACAGTAGAAGGGAAAAATAGGGGTATCGCTTCAGAGGCTGCTCCAATTCTAGGCCAAAGGAGACTCCCCTGGGAGCAGGCTATGGGAAGGTAATATCTCTAGAAATAATAACCTTATGTGCAATAGGATCCCAGATTCTGTACTGGTGAATAGATAGGCCATAGCCTACAAGCAGTGCTGGTAGTGAGTGGGGTGCTAGTTTTAAGCCAGCTAGCTATGAGTCTTCTAGAATATGATAGAAAACATGGCAGCCAAAGGGGTGTAAATTTATGAAGGAAGGTTTTTCTCCAAACTATCTTTCAAAGGGTGTGGTGTTAGGAGTAGCATGGTATATCAGCCTGTTGTATATATACATAGTGTAGGCTGCAGCTTTAGCCCAAAAACCTTTAGGTAGGTAATTAGCAATAAGCAGGGTATGCACAGTAGTGATAATTGCATAGTTAGCGCATTCTACAACACTGTTGGTCTCATGAATGTATGGTATAGAATTCCCAGGTATAATCCTAGTATTGGATAGGAAGGTGGTAAGCTCCTAGTTAACAAACTCTCCCCTATTGTCTGTGTACAATGTATTAATACTTAGGCTCTTTGCTTACTCTTCTCACTTAACCTGTTATTCTATCTAAGAATTTGCTTTGTCCTTAGTGCACAGAAAGCTGTTAAGTGTGTAGCAAGAAAAGTCATCTACGAGGGTAATATAGTACTCAGCACCACCAATAGAGGCAATAGAAAACCTTCTGGATAAATCAGAGTAGAGGGTTTGAAGAGGCTTAGTAGCATAAGTTGCAGGATCTATAGGTATTTTCCTTGTTGACTTTACTTGCTTGCAGGCTAGGCAGAAAAAATCGCTTATGATTGTTTGAATTTCAGGAAGACCAGTAGTGACCTTGTAGATTCCAGAGAAGGTTGAGGGGGGAGCATGGCTAAGCATATTATATATTGCTTGCACAGATAGGAGAGAGGTTTGGGAGCTTACCTGAAGGACATATTCCCTGTTTTCCAAAACTGCAGAGGCTATTTCTCTTCCTCTAAGGGTGACTCTCAATTCTCCTATTATGCTGTATAGGTTAGTGCCAATGGTATATAGTGCTCACCAAGATACTAGGCTCGCAGAACTGAAGTGGGAATGTAGAGAACATTGGTCAAGGTTAGCTTATATGGTCTATGTTTTTTGTCAACAGTGAGATTAATTTCCCCAGAGCATATTGAATATAAAATTTTACCATCACTGATAACAATGTGGGAGGAAAGAGGCCATAGTTTGGTGAAATGTTCCTTCTTGCCACTCATATAAGTAGAGGCACCTGTATCCAAAATCCACCTGCCTTTGCCGAGAATATCCAGAGTGATATATGCTGTCTCAAGGTCATGTGTAATAGAAGTGGAGTTAGAAGTACTAGCAGGTATAATAGCTTTTAAGTTTTCTTGTTCTGCCTTCTTTTTCCTATATTCTTCTGCAGTGTGACCCTTGATCCTCTTTTGGTTTTTCTCCTTGCACCAAGAACACTGTTTTCCATTTCATAGTAGGCAGGCAGTATAGGCTTTGTCATCTGTAGCTCAGTCCTTGGTAGATTCAGAGGCGAGGTTGAGAAGTTTATCATGGACATTGGCATAAGAAACCTTTTCTTTGGTCTGGAGCTTGTTAACTATTTTGGCCATAGATAAGGGAAGTGAGTTGAGGAGGCAGGAGCCCTTGATCTTTGGGCTTTTGGTAAAATCCTTCAGTTTATCTTCTAGGGTATCTTGCTCTGGGTTTATAGTTCGCTCAGAAATCCCTGCCTAAAGTGCATCAAAAGTGTTCAGATGGTCCACTATCGATTCCCTTGGGTTATACTTGAGTGTAAAAAGTTGTCCAAAAAGTTGATGAATGGATTGGGGGGTTTTCCAGTCAAACTGGTCATTGAGTGCATACTAGGTTCCGGCAGAGGTGGTTTTTCCAAATATGATTAGGATCAGTTGTGCGCCTATGTTCTGGTTCAGGAAGGCCAGTGCTTTGTCGTCAAGGTCATGCCATTCTCTCCATGTAGTCGCTGCTTCTTTCTCAGAGGGCTCCATCTTGGTTCCCAGTATTATCTCATGGCACTTAAGATACTTGAGAAAGACTAGCACTTGGTGGTGCCAAGTGTAGAAATTAGTGGTGCCTTTTAATTTCTCGACACTTGGAATGCTGTCAAGCTTAGTGGATGTCATATTCGCAGTATTGGAGGTAAGCAGAGTAGGAGGAAGCTGAATGGTTTCCAGCATTGATGGTTCTAGGTTAACAGTTTCAGGTGCTAGTAGTTCCAACATCAATCTGGGCTCATAACCTGTTGAGCCAGACACCAACAGTAGATGAAGAGAAAGAGAACAAATAGCATGTATTCTCAGCATGAAACAAAGATGGCTTGTCTACAAAAGAAAAGAGACCGTATAGGTGAACACCTGTGATACATATACCGGCAAGCGGAAAAAGCGAGTGAGAAACTGTGAAGCGCGACGGCTAAAAGCAAAGAAATAATGCAAATACAAAGACTGAAAATACACCGAGAATACACCGAAAACCCGCCGATAACAGCGCATAACCCAAAACTCATGAATACAAAAGGAAGGTAAGAAAAAGTGAAACAATGAAACTGGAACACAAAACGCTCACGCATGTTTATTCCAACAGGGAGCATCGACGTGCATCGCGTTTCCTCTAACGAAAACCTTGCTGACGTGTTAACAAAGGTCGTTCCGTCGCTCGCGCTTACGCGTTTTTGCAACACGGTCGGAAAACGTTGATTTCGATTTTTCAGGGTTTCTTACATTTCTTACATTTTTACACTGCGTCTTTTACATTTCTACATGGTTCGATGTTTACGGGCGAGTGTTGGAATAAACATGCGTGAGCGTTTTATGTTCGAGTTTCATTGTTTCCCTTTTTTCCGTTTTCTTACCTTCCTTTTGTATTCATGAGTTTTGGGTTATGCGCCGTTATCGGCAGGTTTTCGGTTTATTCTCGGTGTATTTTTGGTCTTTGTGTTTGCGTTATTTCTTTGTTTTTGGCCGTTGCGCTTCACAGTTTATCACTCGGTTTTTTCCGCTCGCCGGTATATGCATCGCGGGCGTTCGCCCATACGGGCTCTTTTCTTTTGTAGTTAAGCCATCTTTGTTTCATGCTAAGAATACAAGCTATACTTTCTCTTTCTCTCCATCTACTGCTCGCGTCCGGCTCAACAGAAGAGTGTGGGGGTATTGTCATCATGATAGACAACATTCAAGTTGTGTTTAAAGAAATTCTCACAGAATAACCATCACATTTTTTATCTTATGTTTTGGATAAAAACAAAAAGCTCAAACAAAAAAACAAAAAAAAAAAAAAAATTCATCTATGTTCATATATAGCATGAGTTTACCGACAGTTGTGAACTTTAGAATTGTATAAAGTGAGCACATTCCAAGTCTACAATTTCAAAGAATTTCAATTAACAATGCAAGGTAAAGCCTCACCGTAGGCAAGGCTCAAGTGCAGCTCATACCCTACTACATGTTCATGTAATCTACAACACATGTCGCGAATGTTCCGTTCACACGGAAAATGAGATACATGTACTAAGTACTTCAATTTCCACGGATTGGGAACGCACAGGGCCCACTTCAAAAGAGCGTCAGAGCTTGCTACACGCAGCCCTGTGCAAGCAACGGATGCGAGCGTTGGGTTGGTCGTGGCAAGGTGGCCCGGAATGCGTCAGCCTCAAGTCGACGGCAATCTACATAGCAGGAAAAGAGAAGCAGGCCTGTGTAGGTCTTTTCGATTACAGTACTGTAGACTGCGTATAATAGAGTCTCGACCGGGAAGCATGTTCTTATAAGGTGTTTATTCTTATGGAAAATGCCAAGGGATGCATAGATTATGGACCAGACCTAGTGACCAGATATCGTAAGATTGCTTAAAATGCATGTGTCATAGACTCTTTGTCCGCTTTCGATTTCAGGGGAAATCTAATTTCGCATATGATTTACAACCCTTTTCGGCATAACCACCCTTACCTGATGCACATTTTAGGGAATTCCCTACCCTTTTTTATTTTTGGAAGAATACCCTAACAAATTTCTACAAAGTCTTAAGGAGCTTACTTGCGAATATTGTTATTTTGCATACAATAAACGACGAGACTGTGAGGTGGTATTCTTATAGTGCGAATATTTTTATTCACAGAATTCTCATAGAGAGAGTCTACTGTATGTACTTGTACATACACCTCTCCAGCAAAGCCCTTCTTCCATTTGACATTCGAAATCTAATCCAGTATTCTTTAAAAATAACCACAACGGCCACTCTGCTCCAGATTCCTGACGACATCACCGCGTGGCGACAACGTTTGTTTGATTTGAAGGGGATCAATTTCATGACTGAAGGATAGCTCCGATATTTTGTTGTATGTTAATAACGTGTATATAATGAAGGTTTGAGTAAACAAAGCAGATATTGCAAAAAAAGAGTTGGTTTGATGGGCACGTCGAAGTCGCGTCGATCATGGTGAAGGGATGGAGTTGAGGTCGATGAGATGGAGAGTGCGAGGGGCGTCGCAAAACGAGAGCTTGATTGGTAGAAATTGGTTCGCAAAAATTAATAAAACACCGCGAAGAGCATTGCGAATCTCTAGAGAACATCGCACCGGGAGCGGGTGGTTGAATCCTGGGAGCCATTTTTCCCCCACCCCATCTTGGGCGGGGATTGATGTGGATGGAGAGAGGCGGAGCCTCAGCCGAGGCCAAGTAGCCTTTGAAGGCGCTTGGCAACGGGGAGGCACAGGCTAGCGCAGAGAGCTTACCGCAGTGGAAAAAAATGCATCGTCAGGCAACAACCATCTTTGCGCATGGAGTCAGATAGCGTCAGATGGAGTAATAACGTTCAAACGTTACGCATAACAATGCCGATATCGAAAACTTCTCGGACAAGTTCACACAACGTAGAGAGATGTTACCATCGTTACTCCCCCCCCTTTTTCCCACCAGTGGTAGTATATAGTCTATGATGGTAAAGTGAGTCATAATGATTTTTATTGACCCTCGGGATTTCAATGCTTTGCTAGTAATCTTACGTACGTACATGTACCTCTGTCGGCAAAAAAAAAAAATTGCAAGTTGAAACGCTTTGCTTCCATCACCGCTTCCTTCACCGACCGCAGGAGGCCACGGGAACAACGTTGCACGGTCTGCAGTGCCTCCATGACTGATAGCGCCAAGGCTCAGCGACCAGTGAAAAAAATACCCATACGATCGTCGCCTAGCCGTTATTGTTCGTAACAGAACATCATCGCTACCAACACCTCCTTTTGTGAGCCCTACCCCCTACGCAGCTACTACCGACATCCAAAGCATACCACCACAATCCACACCCGCTATACTTAATCAAGGATATCTTCCCGTCGTACTTATCGGTGAGGCGATTTCCGATCTTTGATCTTCCCGCATCATCGCTACGTACTCAGCACCGGGCGCAGGAATCAGGTTCTTCATGTATATGCTTCGTTACTGTATGCAATGTTTTTTTTTAACTTTGGAAGGCTTAGCCCTGGAAGGTTATCCACAATGTATGTACGTCATCAAAATTTTGCGAACAGGGATAATAGGGGTATTCAGAACATCCGCTGGTTAGTCCGTTGATTGGAAAGGACGGCCACCCACACCAGCCACGGCGGCGGGTATGATTGGCTGTCGGGGGGAGAATATCTTTGAGAAACTTGTTGCAAAATGGTTGACACAGATACATAGCGTCATAATTTTTTATGTAAAAGTTGGAGCAACACCGTGGAGGTTAGCTTTCTATCTTGATCCTGATATTCGTCTCAAATCCCAAGGTTTTTTCTGATTTTTACTTTTATTTCATTTTATCCTCTTTCATTTGGTTTTAAAATTTCAGATGGATAATGCTTCTCAATTGGGAGCGAAGTTTCCTCTCCCCGGAGTTGGTGAAATTGATTTTCGAGTATGCTCTTGTGTTGCAAAAAAAATTTATCAACTTTAGACCCCCCAACACACATGGTCTTAACGGTCTAGGAGCTTTACCGTTCTTACCCGCAGCTACCGTAAGTGCTTCCAATGCTGGTTCTCTTGTCTCCTCAGCCATCGTTGACTCCTCCAACCCTACCAGTGAATCAGAATCCAGGCCCATTCACAATAGCTTGGCCAACCACCCAACCAACGGATGTTTTGAATACCCGTAATATAGCATTTTCCGTTCCACAAATCAGGAAGAGCCAGGTTTGGGGGACTCGGAAGGAGGAGCACCCGTACCGAGAGGCTCCAAAGCATCATAAATAAATAACAATGTTGGGCCCCGGGTTAAATTGTTGAGGAATATTCTCGTGGATAACTGTCTATTGACTCGCCTTTGTCTATATACTCGCCTTTTCCTTGCATCAATTGCGGACTATTGCTACGAAAACTTCTCAACATGCTTAACCCCTCAATTACAGTCCATGGACTGGAAGAAATTCCCCCATCGGTGTTCATTATAACCTCCATTGCACTTGTGAGTTGAATTTCTTTACTTCCCTACCGTTCCACATCTGCTGTTGTACTGCTCCATTGCCAAATTGTTTGCAAAATCTTCCTTCACCACAGAGGCAGCCAGCGTCACTAGAGGAACGATCTGTATTCTTAATCAATGGTGGTTTTACTACTTACCGTTTTAAGTACACTAGTACATGTACATGTACAATCCTAATATGATCTCATCCCGGCTCGCATGGCGGAAGATCAAATACTCTAATATTCTTATTCGCCGCATAATTACATGTGGAGCGGAAACTACACATCGGACACTCTTGAACTGCTTATCTAGTGTGCTGATAATTATTCATCCGACTTGGGTATTAGGTCATTACATACGCCATCTTGAAAGGAATTTATAACGTCTATTTCCATCCTCTCGCTAGATTTCCAGGACCTCGTATAGCCGCTGCTACAAATGTACTTCCTATGTT
>JABYPW010000558.1:0-23928 GCA_016880775.1 Phymatotrichopsis omnivora | reverse complement strand
GTCCATTAGTAGTACGCATGCACACGTATATATACTCGACACAAATGTGCCGAGGCCTTGGCAGGACGACGTATGTATAGTACTAGTACACCGGTTATGTTGATTACATTTGAAAGGTTCTTATTACTAAAGAGCGAAGACATACAAAGCCCCTCAAAGAGTTACAACACGCGATATGTACTTTGCGATGTCGACAACGGGAGCCTGCTACATATGGACGAACAGAGCACTCCATAAACATGGTCACCTCCCTTTTTTGCTGTAAAATTGAATGCACAAGTACTCAACATGCGACAACCTATGACTCCTCTTATTTTTCTCGGCAGTAAAATAAATGAGCTCTCTACACACTTATCAATAATTAGCTGTCTAGTCGAAATCGTGTTATTTGTTGGAAGACAAACTTTGGCCAATCTTTGCTGTCGTACTCATATAATTTCGTACATGCGCATTGATTGTCTCAATCACTACAGAAGACAAAGTGGCGTTCTTCCTCTGCAGTCTTGTACTTGGGGTATGTCGTTAAGTCTGTGGGGTGCACCAAAATTTGTTAGGCGACCTCTGTGCCGCCTAACAAATTTTGTGTGGGGGAAAAAAAAATAAAAAAAACCATAAGTATTCAAATTCCAGTACGGAGTAGAAGCTCCACCAACTTTGATAACTGCTTCCAACCGAGCTGGCATATTTCGAACTAAATTCTCTAGCCTAGAAGTTGGAATACCATTCCATGTAGCTGTCACCACATCCTTCAGTGTTTCTAAGTTTCCTACTCTCCCATACCTTTTCTCCAATTCACACTTCATATCTCCCCATAACGCCTCTATTAAATTTAAATCCAGCGATTGTGGTGGCAACGGTAGAGCCTCCACCTCATTTCTTTCTCGGCAATCCACAGCATACCTTTTATGTCTCGATGCTCCATCCTCTACCATCTGCGTCCATCCATATCCTCACAAGTTTGATGCTAGAAGGGAATAAGCAAAGAATCCACTTGGTGGAATCTAGCTTCGCACCCCCAGGAACAAAGAACAACTCGGATTCTTTTCGCTTCGCAAAATGCGCCTCATACCATAAAACTTGGCCTCCCAGAGTCCCAATTTTGATCAACGCAATCTGAGTGATACTCTTCAAAAGTTTTTATCTTTCAATTTAAGAATTTCGAGTCGTCTGGCAAGAAGAATGGAACGTGCTGGTTCAAATATTACGAAATGAATATCAGTGACTATGTACATGTACATGTACATGTACCTCTTAGAAGATCTACTCTATTGAGTTCTTGTTAAGTCACGTAACTATTTCTTTTATTTTTTTGTGAGCTTTTTCGTCGTTAATTCTTCGCCGGAATATATGTCGATCATGACGTTGGTAAAAGAAAAACTTGTCCGCCACTTTTGGGTTATGTACTTAGGTACCGGCAATAGCCTACGGACATTGCATTAGTTAGTTGCTGAGTGGAGACCTATAATTGAATAGACCTTAGGCTGGATAATGGTTGTATTGGTCACTCTCCTAACTCCAACTGTGGCGCGCGACTAATGCAATGTTCGCAGACATTTGCTAGTACAGTTACACCTCGCTATACCAGATGCCAAGATTTTGGCTCGTTTCATCCGGTATAGCGAATATCCATAAACAAAATTATAGCTTTTTGTTTATACAAATACACAAACTGAGAGGTTTTCTGAAGGGTTTGGTGGATGTGTATGGGGTAAATTTGTTTAAAAAGGTAGACTTGACGTTGAGTGATGTTGAAAAAATCATCTCAAAAAGTGGCCTTTGAAGAAGACCACATCCAGTACGACCAAAACAACCGGCCCCATGCCATTGCAAAAAATATTAATTGTGCGAACTCCGTGCTAAATATTCCAATATGAAGTTGGCAGAATTCGCTGGGCTCCACGTGTGCCTAGAAGACACGATTGCCGTCCGTTGGCCGTTCAATGTCTTCCAGACCATGTAAAAGAATGGAAAAAAATAGGTTCAGGGTCCACCTCCAGAAGTCTTTTTTCCTTTTCCTTTTCCCCTGTAACTCACCGCAAAACACAAAGTAATTACTTAAGTCTCAAGCTCTCGATGCTTATAAGCAAAGGTCACGACAAGCATTAATTCCACTGTTAGAGTTTTTCTTGGAAAAGTGGATTGACGCTGCATCCTCGAACAGATCACTATTACGGGTGATATTATTCGTGCACGGGCCAATAATATTATCAATATCTTCTCAAAGCTTGATGGGTGCCCCAAATATTACAGCGATTTTTGGGAAAATCAGGCCATATTGGACGATTGGGAATCTCATGGTATCGGTAATGCATTTACAAACCTTTAATAATCTCTTACTTTTGTCTTTTTTGTTAATTTTTAATTTTTAATTTTTTGGGGACGAATTTTTTGCCCATTTTTTTTTTCTTTTTTTTTTTTTCTCTTCTCGGAGAAGCAATAAAAGATTTTGTTTCCCATCTGGTATAGTGAATTTTTTTCTTAGGGAACAGGAGTTGTGTGTCCGGAAAACCCAAAAATCCGATATAGCGAATAGATTTCTATGGAAAAGTATACATGTAGTTGCAGCCCAATATATCGGGAATAGCGGTTCATAGAGATCCGGTGTATCAATATGTAGAGTATGGTGCGGGCACTTCAGAACCTACGCAGCTGGCCATTAGGGGGAAAAAAAAACGAACCCTTTCAAATGCCACTCGCTTGGCGCATATCTTTCTAAACCTATACTACTTAAAAATGCCACTCTTATGTTTCCCTAGCAACATTACAACACAGTTTCCACGGCTGATGGTTTCACGATTGGGAAGCAGAGAGGATATTTACATATACATAGGAAATAAACTACGATGATCAATTAACCACTACCAATAATTACAGAACATAGCTAAATAGCCCTACAATGACCGACAACCGACCGACAAAAAATAAACCGCAACATCCGTAAAACCGGTGATTACCGTTCACTCGCACTGGCCAACAAAAAGCTCACCCACCACAGCTCCCGGGGAACTTTAACCCCAGATCTGACCGATCGGAAATACCCCATCAGTATACAAATCCTCGCGATCTCTAAAACTCGTGCCAATTAACACAAAAAAATAAAATAAAAAAAAAAAAAAAAAAAAAAAAAAAAAAAAAAAAAAAAAAAAAAAAAAAAAAAACGGACAGATAACTGCGACTATTTCCTCCCGCCGACCGAACGTAAAAAAACAAACGACCATTAATTCCCTGGACTTTCCACGTTGGAGCGAACTAAAAAAAGAACAAAAAGAGGAACAGAAAAAAATTCCCGAAGCTTGCAACTCGGAGACTCCTATTCAACCCATCATACTCCGAGAGAAGCACGATAACTCCACTTGTTGTATCTAGTACCGTTGCACTTACTACATTTTTGCAATGCATGGTTTAGTACATCTAAGAAACCTAGTCAGCCTCTATTACCATCACCAGCTCGTCGGCGAGCTGTTCGAGGACGACCCCTCGGTCGCTTCAATGTTGGCGGAAAACAATCAACAGGATTGTGAGATGTAAGTGTGGAGATGTCGATTGGGAGATAATTCTGCGCATATGTCGAGCGGAGAGCTTCCATTGTATAAATACGGGGAACGAAATCTCGGGGTGAAAGGCGTAAAGCGTTGATGGAAGCAATTACATGACCGCAAGGAATACCGTGTTCTTAAAACCAGCCACAGGAACAGTGTCGTCGTCGTGGAAATCAACAATGTACTGTTTTCCACTGAATCCAGTAACCAAGCCATGGTCGCGGTCCGCCATCTGAACATTTTGGTGTTTGCCGAATTGTAACGATTCACGTGATAACTTGGTTGCATATGCTGTTAAAACTGCACCACGATGCGCGCTTTCCACTTCCTCACGCCTGGCGAAACGTTGACTCATAGATATCGTCCAGATAGAATTTACTGATTCAATACAAGAAAACCGTCGAGCATGGATGAGGAGTGGATTAACAGATTCGACGATATTCGAAGTGCAATGACCATATCTGCACGCTGTCAGTAAGGAGAAGCCCAAAGAGACGCATCAATATTATCGACATAATCCGCCGCATGAGAACTGAGGTTTCGCAACTCGGTTTTCGCTTCCTGGGGGGCCTCCACTGTCAATGCGTGTGCCATTTTCATGAAAAATTTCCGTGCAGTAATGCCAAATTGCTTTTGTATATTATCTGCTAAACGCTGAATATAGAATGTACGACTAGCTTGTGGAACTTCGTCATCTGCTGCGGCCAGGCTCTTATGGCTATCAGAGATAAATGTTGTCGTCCGAGAGTTGATTTCCGGGATTGCGGCCTTGAGGTTTGCCAAAAAAGTACCTTTAAGATGACTTATTTTCACTTTTAACAAGTGACCAAGCAAAAATAATGTGATCTCTAGCGTTAACTGAAATAGCTATAAGAAGCGTTTGAGTGAACGCACTCTTGGTAAAGTGCCATCCATTGCCACAATTGGACGACAGTGAACGAACGAGGCGCGGCTGGTCGGAGGGCAAAGGTATGCATGTCGGAATTTTCGAGTCCCCGGATCCGTCGACAAATTGGCATATGTTCCTGGATTGGCCGTGACTGATGCATCGATATAGGATGGAAAGAGGTGAAACTGGCGAAGTTTGCTCAACAACATTGTCCTGGAGAATTGCATTTTTCGCATTAAGGGCAGCCTCGTAGCTGATTTTTTTCACTCCACTTTAATTGCACCGCTCCAACAATCGCCTGAGGGGCGAGTATCTTTACTGATGGCAATTGTAGAAGGAAGGACACGTTGAAGCCACTTTCGCCTACTGGAGGCTCCATGTGATGAATCCTCAAGGCCCCAACATGTATGATTCTGGCATAGAGTCCCCAGAATAACACATTCTCGTTCAACGGAAAAGAATGCACGTAGATGAAATGGGCAGTCATCCACTGTACAGTCAACGATAGCCCGTTTGCTATCGGACTTTGTAATCCGGTACGAAAATTTTTGAGGCGGTGGCCCAATCCGCGATGGAATCTTTGAGTTCTTGAAAAGAAGAAAACTCGTTACCTTTAGCGATTGCTGCTATTGTGGATATACACGAAGCTGGCGATAGAGGTGGTGGAGTCGTTGTTGTGGGTATGAAAGAGGTTTACTTACATGCTCAGTGTTTGGAGGTGCAAAATTTTACATGCTAGGGAAACATAAGAGTGGCATTTTTAAGTTGTGTGGCACTTTGGAAAGATATGCGCTAAGCGAGTGGCATTTTAAAGGGATTTTATCCGCTCTATTATATATTTAAGCAAGTGGTTCGTTTCGTATGCCAAGCCACGCCCATCGACCCCTCCACCGCAACACCACAATGCCGCAACGAAAGCAAAAAGGCAAGAGCGAAAGAACCATTGCAGAGCGCTGGCAAATAGTCGGAGCGCACCGGGTCGGCATGCCTGTCCGGCGCATCGCCGAAGCATTGGGAATACCAAAATCGACGATTTCGGACACGATCCAACGATGGAAGGCCACCGGCGATATCTCAGACGCCCATCGTCCGGGCCGGCCTCGCAAAACGTCGCTGCAATTGGATAAGGTCCTCTCCGAAACTGCGACAAACAAGCGCGGGTAGGCTTTGGCGGAGCCGAAACAGGTCCTGCAGAGCAAGATATCGAGCTCAACGATTAAGCGTCGGTTGGCGGTGCAGGGTATGAGAGAAGGCAGAAAGCCGAGAATGGCGAAGTTTTGCAATGCACCGGGAATGTCAATTGCAAGGTTGAGACTTTGGATGCGTACTTTGCGTGCTGGGGTTGAAATTTGGGAGTTTTGTGGGAAAATGTCATGGGCTGGATAGTCTATACATTTTATTATGCACTCACCTCCGCTTCCTTTCCGTCTCTATCATTTGGTGGCGCTTTGTGGGGGTTTTTCATATCGGGGGTTAACTGAAGTTCTGCATTCTTTCACTTGGAATTTCGAGCTTGTATTTTGCAGGAGATGGACGCTGGTGGCTACTTGTGCAGTGAACATTTGACCACAGTTTGTTTTGCATGCAAATAATGTCCATAAAAACAGTTTTTCTACCCGATTTCACCAATCCAATTCAATGCATCGTTAATCACAACGTAGTCACGGGTGCAAGATAAAAATTTTGGCCACTTTCACTCAGTACGCACAAAAAATATAGAGGTGGTGATATTAAAATCAAGCAATAACAATTTGGATGTAAACTCTTGCCCGGTTTCGCTTGCCACAGGAATTCAAATCTCTAATTTCTGAATTACTCAGTTCCAAGCAACAAGACAAAAATAAACATCTGGGATAAATACGGGGCGGGGTCAGAGTGAATAGGCACCCAGGAGCTGCAAAGCTGTCCTTAGGATGCCGGACCGGTTCGGGTGGAGTGTTGTAAATCGAACGAGGCTTCCTCCGCGGACGCGGACTTGAGAAAGGTCGTGTAATCGGAGATCTTTTGGTGAAAGAGTGGAAAGAATGGAGTCCTTTTTTTTCACGTTTTTTTTTTGAGGCGTCGTTTAGATGGGAGAATAGATGGGGGGTTAGAATTGCAAATGGTAAGAAGGTTCAGCTTAGTTCGAGGTAATTACGTTTGCGGTGTTAATCATGTGCTGTCACTGGAATCAAATAGTTGCCCCCGACAAGCATTGCGGTCGGCCGTTCAGCTTTGCTAGCGCTTACCTCGTTGCTGCCGCGCATGCTGGTTAAAGCAAGGAATAGATTAACAGCGCTTTATGTGCTACCTCCGGAAGAAATTAGTTATGATGTCCCGAGGCGGTGAATAAGTAAAGAGGAGGATTACTAGTACCCAGCTGCATATAAGGATTTTCTATTTCTTCATTTTCGAATGCGTTAGTAAGTTCATTTCACGGACGTTATAGATGACCAGAAGTCAAGCGGAAGCTTTCATATGTTTGGTTTCGTTGGGCGTCGATAACTCGGGGGATCCGAGGATTAGCTGTTTTGTGCATTCGGGTATATCTTCGTCCTCGCGCACTCTCCCGAGTCTCCTCAGGAAGCCCATGCATCCGGCATCCGTCGTCTACAGTACCGATTGTCGCTTTCCTGGCGCAGTCAGATGTGCATTCTGTGGTCCTCATGATCTGCGATATTTCTCAGGATGCTTCCGCATATGCTCAGGATGTTTCCACATATGCTCAGGATGCCTATGCATTGGCTCAGGGAGTATCCGCATGTCCTTAGGAAGTCTGCGTTTTGCCCTCTGGAAGCCGCCGTATGTCCTCAGGAAGCCTCTGCATATGCTAAGAAAGCCTCTGCATATGCTAAGAAAGCCTCTGCATGGCCCTCAGGAAGCATCTGCATGATCCTCAAGAAGCGCGTGTATGCCCTAAAGGGCCACCTATCCTCAAAAAGCCTTTGCGTGGTCCTCAGGAAGCCTCTGCGTGTCAATAAGGAAGCCTCTGCATATTCCTCACAAGGCCTGTTTATGGCTCAGGAAGCCACCACATTTCCTTAGAAGGCCCATGCATACCCTCAGGAAGCCACTGCACATCGTCAGGAAGCCTTTGAATACCTTCAGGAAACCTTTGTACATCCTCAGGTAGCCTTTGAACAGTCTATAGAATTTGCATGCCCCCTCGATGAATGCTCTTCAAGGCACTTTCGCATAATTCTCAGGAAGGCGTCGTATACTTTCAGGAATCCATTGAGCATCCTAACGAAGCATTTGAACATTCGCGGGAAGCATTTAACTAGGATGCATTTTGAGAGGCATCTGTGTGATCGTCAAGACGCATTTGAATATCCTCAGGGAGCCTCCGGGTGTCCTCAAGAAGCCCTTTTATATCCTCAGGAAACCTTTTTATATCCTCAGGAAGCCATCTCGCATCCTCGGGAAGCCGTTTTGTATTGCGCATCCTTAAAAAGCATTTCGATGACCTTAGAGAAGCATCTACAGGGTCAATGTTCGGGGTGGTGGTGCGGTAACCAGCGGCATTTGGCGCTGGTACATCCCCGACGACCTAATTTCCACGTCATCCATTGTAATATAGTCTTGGATGGCATAACTGAATTTTTCTCTTCATCGATCTTGCGGTTGTCTGCTTTATTGCTCTGCAATTCAATATATTCAGCTTCTCTGCGTATCTCATGATCCGAGCAGTCAACAAGACGATGGGGAAGCCTCCGTATATTCTCAGGAAGTCCACGTATATCCTCAGGGAGTCTTTATATATGCTCACAAAGCCATTGCGCATCCTCAGGAAGCCTTTGCATACCTTTAGGAAGTCATTGCACATACTCAGGAAGATGTTTTTTTAAATATCCTCAGGAATCATTTGCATGCTCGAGAAGCACCTGCATGGTCGTCAAGACGCCGCCAAGTATCTTTAGGAAGCTTCCTCAGTTTCTCAGGGAGCCTTGATGGATCACGTGCACTTGCATTGTGAGGAATTTGCATATCGTCGCGTACGTAGGGTGGCTCCGCCGAGCCATTTTTTCTTTTTTTTCTCTGGGAATATCGCATAACGCTATCAATAATTTTCAGTTACAATTTGTGCTTCCCACCTCGCTCTTACCTGTCCATATCTCAATGGCAACTATGGACACAAAAATCAATTTTCCAACTTTCCATATTGCATGCTAAACCTAACATAATCCTTCAAGTAGAAGTTCTCATTCGGGCCTGGCCCAGGAGCCTATAAATACATGTAGAGTCAAGCCCAAGAAACAAACTAGCGGTAGGGGGTGCGGTGGAAAAAAAGGGGAAAATCCTAACAACGAGTGTAGAGCCGGTAAACGGCGAAACATAAACATCGATGTGAAAAGCGAACAATCTCGCGATTTTACCTAATTGGATATAGCACTGAAAAACAAAGAAGACCAGCCGCAGTAGTGAACGTTATACTCCAACACTTTTGACTTTCGCGAGACAAACGTTACCCATATTTCATCACTCAAGAAATCAAAATGAATACAAGTGCAAGATGCGTAAAATTTAAAACACCCCATAAGTATGTTCAAAGTTAAGATGGTTTCTTAGTACGAACGACCCCCAATTGGGTCTAACCGAAAGTCGAATATTTGCAGTAGGTTCTCTTGCTTTAACGACATTTATGTAAGCGCAGTACTTCACTATGAGTATGCGCCAATTTTTCCCCGCGCAAAATCTAGTGCAATTTTAACGCAACAGTATTTATGAACTTTGAGTAAATTTGTGCTAAAAAGGAAAAAAAAAAAAAAAAAAAAAAAGTTGTACCTCATGTAAGCAAAAGCCTAAGGTTGTAATTAGAGGTCGATGAATGGGTGCATCAAAAATCGCAGAAATTTCGCACGGGACGCACTTCGTCATTCGATATTGGCAAAAGTGTGAACGGAAGCTGAAGAAATTACTTTACAAACCCCGCAGACCCCCGGTTTCTAAATTTGAATACCCCAGTATCTCTTTCCTCCGTAACCGTTTTCCGATTATAACCATCATCGGCATCTCTTCCCCGGAATTCATGTATTGCCAAATCCGCAACACCACACAAACCGAGAGTAACGTTTACGAAATCAAAATTCTACAATCACCCGATTTTCCTCCAACGCCTCCGCCGAAGGGGTGGTTGGGTTCTTTTTACATACACTCCTGGCTACGCGATGCCATTCCAAACTGAACCGGACTCCTGAGAGTCATGCAAATGCTTTCTTCTGGGCATGCGCAATGGCGTTCTGTGGATATACATATGCCGAGCGTATGTGGATGCTTCCGGAGGACATGTTAAGGCATCCTGAGCGTATGTTAAGGCATCCCGAGCGTATGTTAAGGCATCCTGAGCGTATGTTAAGGCATCCTGAGCATATGTTAAGGCTGCTCGGGCATATGATATGACATCTCGAGCGAATTTTAACGCATTCCGAGCATATGAAGTGGCATCCCCAGTACATGCGGTGGCGTCATGAGCATATGTGGAGGCTTCCTAGGATATGCTGAGGTAACCTGAGCATATATTAAGGTATCGTGGGCATGTGCAATGGCATCCTGAGCAGGTGCAATGGTATTCTAGTATTTTTTTAAGGCATCCTGAGGATATGCAATGGCTTCCTGGGGACATGCCAAGGCTTTCTGAACATATGAAAATATGATCCTGAGCATATCTAAGGCATCCTAAGCATATGCAATAGCATCCTGAGCGTATGTGGAGGCATCCTGAGCATGTGTAATGTATCCTGAGCTTATGTGGATGCTTCCGGAGGACGTGCCAAGGCCTCGGGAGCGTATGTAATCGCATCCTGAGCATATTTGATGACATCCTGAGCATATGTTAGGGCATTTCGAGCACATGACATGACATCCCGAGTAAATTTTAACGCATCCCGAGTATACGTAACGGTATCCCTAGCATATGTAATGGCATCCTGAGGACATGTTAAGGCTTCTTGAGTATACGAAACATAATCCTGAGTATATGTTAAGGCATCCTGAGCATATGTGGGGGCTTCCTGAGGATATGTTAAGGCTTCCTGAGGATATGTTAAGGCTTCCTGAGCATATGCAATGGCATCCTGAACATATGCGGAGGCTTCCCGAGGACATTTAAGTCTTCCTGAGCATATGTGGAGGTTTCCTAAAGGTATTTTGGGGCTTCCTGAGCATTTACGGAGGTTTCCTGAGGACGCCGCAGATCATGAGGATCACCGAAATACAGATGCCGGGTTTCGCTCACGTCTGACAACTGGGCGAGGGAAGCGAGGATTGGTGGTGTAGATAGAGAAGGTTGGCCTCATGAACTTCCTTAGGGGGGTGTGGTGTGCGAGGATGATGACGCCAGTGCGAGATGCGGCTAATCTTCAGCTCCCCTCAAGCGTCTAACGCGCAGCAAAGGATTTAATTTGACGAAAAATCTTTGTTCACCTGAGTGCATATTGGAGAATTTCTCGTCACTATAGAGTGTTGTTCTGGAATCGAAGGACTAGGTACGCCTGCATAAACCGCCCGGCTAGCCCACCTAAACCGCCCTAACTGCCCGCAAAAATAACCTACCTAAACCGCCCAAACCGCCTGCATGAACCGCCCAGCTAGCCCGCCCAATGGTTTGAAGTTAGGCGGACTAGCCCATTCAAAGAGTGCAGGCGGGCTGCGAAGACCAACCCGCCGGCTCACCCGGGCTATTTACGCGCGGGCAGTTGCGAATACTCCCTAAACTCCCTATCAACCCTTCTAAGATACTACTTTGGAATGATGGGAAAGCATCCATTGAATGAATTGATTGATCATGGTGCGTGTATCTACCTTCAACCATCTTGATGAAAGATTGTTTCTTTGGTGCTCCACTTGGTTTTTTTTTTTTTTTTTTTTTTTTTTTTTTTTTTTTTTTTAATTTAATTTGCGCGCTTTCGTCATGGTATAAAGATTGAAGTTGGGGAAGTTCTATTGCTGACTTAGGAGGAGAGAAAACAAAATAGAGAATATTCATCGATATAGTTTTTGCGGCTGCATTTTTTCAGTTCTATTTTAGTTTAATTTAATTTATTTTATTATGTTAATGTTTGTAGTAAGTCAATATACGGGTGGATGGCGGATGCGACGGTGACTTGGCGGAGCGTGAGAGGAACTAAGAGTGAGTGAGGGGCGGCTTTTAGAATCTGGTTGGATGATTGGCGTAATGGGATGATTTTTGGGTGGGTCGATATGCACAAGTTGCCATGGGCATTTCGAGTTGGTGGGCCTACTGGGGGTTGCTTCCTGTTCTGAAGAGAGTTTGGTAAACACATTTATTAGGTATTTGCTGGGGTGGGGGAACGCACGGGATTTTTTTATTACTCCAATTTTTAGTAGCTATCGTGCGTCCCAATACTCAAGTGGAATTCTGAAAGACGGAAACCCTCCCCTCCCCCTCCGGCTTTCAAATCATTTCAAGCTACCATCTTTTAGGACCCTTGTAAACAACCAATTCCCCAGTCGAAAGCGAGGGCTCACCGCTCTTCGTCGTTTGTGGCCCGCTGCTCCTCGATGACAGTTAGATAAGAGAGGCTTAAACAAACTATAGCAATGCTCCTGATTTTAACAAGATCGGCGATAGATTTTTAGGAATGTAGTCAGTGTCCACGAAATAGAACCTTTTTATGCATCAAGTGCGTCTGATTCCGCGAGGCCACTCTAGATTGACGGAAAAGTCACCAACATACATTGAGTTGAACAAATACTTCGCTATAGAAAACTTTGCCGCACGTTAAAGGTTTGAGGGATTTTGAAGATTAGCTGCGTCTCGCATTGACGTTATTGTCTTCACAATACACTCTCTTCAGGAAGCTCACGAGGCTCACCTTTTCTATCTACAGCACCGATTGTTCTTTCCCTTGCTCGGCCGCCAGTTGTGAACGAAATCCAGTGTCTGCATTTCGATGGTCCTTATGATCTCCGATATATCCTTAGGAAGCCTCCACATATCCTCAGGATGCTATTGCATATTTTCTGGAAGCCTTAAAATGTCTCAGGAAGCCTTAACATGTCCCCAGGAAGCCTCCACATATGCTCGGAATGCCTTAACGTATGCTCAGGATGCCATTGCCTATGGTCGGAATGCCTTAAGATGCCCTCATGAAGCCTTAACATGTCCTCAGGAAGCCTCCACATATGCTCAGGATGCCTTAACATATACTCAGCATGCCTCAACATGTCCTTAGAAAACCTTCACATAAGCCGTGTAGGAAACCTCTGCATGAACACTAGGAAGTATCTTCGTGGTCCTTTAAGAGTCTATATGTAACCCTTAAGAAGCCATTTTACATCCTCAGGAGGACTTTGCACATTCTTAGAAAGCTTTTTCATGGCTTTCAAGAGTCCGGTTCAGTTTGAAATGGCATCGCGTAGCCAAGCGTGGATATAAAAGAACCAAACCACCCCTTCGGCGGAGGTGTTAGAGTTAAATCGGGAGTTTTGATTTTTGTAGTCGTTACCTTCAGTTTACGTGCAGCGTTGCGGTTTTGGTAACATGTGAATTCCGGGCAAGTGATGTTATGGGTATTTGCAACCTGAAGTTGGTTACGCGGGAGGAGAGACTGGGGTATTCAAAGTTAGAAACAAGAAATTTACGAGTTTGTAAAGTAATTTTTTTTAGCTTCTGTGCACACTTTTGCCAATATCGAATGACGAAGCGCGTTCTGTGTACATGTACATGTACATGTGAAATTTCTGTGATTTCAATACACCCATACATCGACCTCATATTACAACCTTGAACTTTTTGCTTACATGAGGTAAAACTGTTTTTTTTTTAAAAATATTTTTTTTTTTAGCACAAATTCACCCAAAGTTCATGGATGCTGCTGTATTGGCATTGCACCGGATGTGGCGCGGGGAAAAATTGGTGTATGCCCATAGTGAAGCACTGTTTACATGAACGTCATTGAAGTTCCTCCTTTAATGACAGTCCAAAGTGTCGTTAAAGCAAGAGGACCTGCTGCAAATTTTTGGCTTGCAATTAAACCTAATCGGCAGTTACTCAGCGCCAAGAAACCATTTAAGTTTGAAAGAGTACAACGTCACTCCTGCGACCACTTTACATGTTCCGGCGGACGGAGGTTTGGAGAGAATTTAATATTCAATTGGCGCGATGGAGATTTGGTTGATATTTCGCAGATCAAGCGCTGTAACGATGTGCAAAAGTACACTAATGTTAAAATTGTTTTCATTTTTATTGTTATTTTCATGGTTTTAGCCTATGGATTGATTCTTTCTCGGTGTCGTGCAATTTTTCTTGATCGGAGCGGCTTATTGTGGTTGCGTCTTTTAGGCAAGGGTTGCGGGAAATGGGCAGGTTTATGGAAAGTCGCTTGCGTTTTCGTTTTTCGTTGTCTCGGGTGCAAGGCGGAAGTGACATGAGAGATGGGGATAGAGGAGGTGGATGGGAACGGTAGGATCTCGGGCCGGTTTCGAGAGTGTCAAGACGTTCTGGAATTTCGGGAAATTGTTGGTTATCCTTTTTCCTTTGGTTTTTTTTTTTTTTTGTTTTTTTTTATGGCTTGCAAACGGGGTGCGCAAAGAGAAGTGTGAGGATGTAACTGCTTTTTATTGTTATGGTTTTCGTCATTCGAGGAGAGAGTAATGGAATAGACATCTTTTCTCATTTTTTTCTTTATTCGTTTTTTATCGGACGTGTGTCCATTCCCTTCATTGCAGGAATTGCACGTTTAGGTATTCTGTTTATCGACTTTATGCGAGGGTGTGCAATCCACGTTTCGCATTCCCTCGGATCACGTTTCTTTGAAGTCCTGAATTTCTTGAAATCGAACGGTAGTCGTGGCTCAACATCTCTCGGGTGAACATGGCTAATGTTCGTTTCGTTCGATTATTTGTATGCGCTGAATAGGAAGTAAATGGTGATTTCAAGCAATAAGATCACTGCTTTTCAACAAGACATTCCGCCGCAAATAGAAGCGATAAGTGTTCTACTTTGCTAGATTTTTGAACGAATCACCCGACCATATTATTATTGGCGGTTTGAGAAACTGGATGAACCTTTTGAGAAAAGGCATAAGGCTTGAACTTGTTCATATGAGGGTAAACCGTAGATCAAGGACGCGTTCATAGTCGAGATAAAAAATTTCGGTTCACGGATCAGGAGGCCACATCGCAATAATCGCCCCAATAGATTTTGCTATAATTTGAACGTTGTGGAGTGACAATGTTGCATTAAAAACGAATTTTGAATGTTCTGATGATTTTTATTGTCATTATGCAAAAATGAGGCTCTTCAAAAACAATTGATTTCCGTGCTCGGACTCGGCTTCCTTAACACTGCGAATTTTAGGCATAAAAATATTTTTTCTTGCATCAAAGCTTCGGAAGAAGCGAAAGATATTGGAAAGAGGAGAGAGCTTAGAACCGTGACTGTGAAATTACTCTCACGGAGTTTTCAATTTTTGACCGACACTTCTCGGAAGGGATAATATCGACGCAACAACTATCGTAAAAATCTTTTCTTTACAAGTGGTTATTTGAGTGCTGACCTCAACATGGATATCGTTTGCAAGAACGAAGAATGTAATAAAACCATCTTTCTGTGTAGATTACGAAGTGCGCAGATAGTTCTTGCTATGAGTCCGCTGGCAACGCCCTCATCTGGTTTTCTGTTACTGATGTAACTTACTTCGAAATATCAGACTTTAATGCCGCTTCCGATTCTTATTAATTCAGCGCGGCTCAAGCGGGTGCATCGTGTCGGTGTTGCTCATGCATTAACTATCCATTTGCTTTACATCGCTTTTATATTAAAAAAAAAAAACTTACCCTCAAAGAAACAATTTATGTACTTGATCCCTACTTGATTCAGATTTGCATTTCTGAAAATACTCCAGAACAAAGCCAATTGAAAGCACTAATGAAAAATAATAATTAGGAAACCAGAAAGTTGACTGCAGCAAACTCGAGAATAGCAGGGTTGTAAACATCAGACCTCTGAACGGATGGGTCTAAAACGATAATTCCACACCTTGCAGTTAGCTTTCCAATAGTTGTGATCATGGCAACGCAGGGATAACCCTCTACGGTGAGATTATGCTGACGTATGCGTTATTTTGAGTGGCATTCTCGGGACAGATATCGGAAAGAAAATTTGTTGGTTTAAACGGCGAAAGTCTAAATCACTATGTATGTAGGTCTACAGCAGACCTCGGCTATCGTGAAGATCTAACCGTTAATAATGGTGATATTTCCAGGGATACGTATTGAGTACATGTATGTAAATATCATCTGGATCAAAGCGCTGGTCTATCACCCCTGTTTCACAATTGAAGGCGTGCAGGTCTCGGTTGGGGTTTGTGAATGGAGTATAGTTTACCAAGGATTGAACGAAAAATATTTGCTTTTTTTTTTTTTTTTTTTTTTCTTCCGAACGGCCTGTGATGCATAAGTATACAGAGATTCAACACACCCAAGAAATGCAAGAGAAAAAAAAGACAATGAAAGGGATCGAAAACAAAGCACCAATTCAGCCTCCACAGGTCGTAAAAAACCCCACCTATCTGAGATACTTCTTAATCAGCCCCCTCTTCGCCATGAGTTGGCAAACCTTATGTACGAAAATTTCGTAGTCGTATTTTCGATTTTGAGCAGTCTCCCTATAATTTTCCAGCTTATCTTCCTCTTCCCTAATATTAACCCTAAGGCTTTTCTGGTAAGCAACTAATTTACCCCGATACTCCATCAGAACCTCGACTTTATCCTCCGCGTCGATCTTCTCGAGTTCAGCGGAGGCTACTTCTCCATTTAGGGCGTCGATATCAGACCAAATATACGAAGTTTTTTCCGACTCGTCCATTAGGAAACTCTTCCAGTCTGGGTTGACCTCGCCGAGACGCTTCTGAACGTATCCTAACAATCTCGCATTCGATGCAAGCTGCTTCCTCAGGAGAGGAACGGCCTCCGGTACGATCGCTAGCAAGGTAAATCGGAGTTCGCCCTCCGGATAGCGCGAGATGCGTTCTTGGACTTTGTTACTCGCGAGGGATAGCCATTCATCGCTGTTACATGGTTCTGTTGAAGTTGTTAGAGCTGTGGCTGTAGAGGAGGGAAGAAAGAGGAGGGATGGGAGGAGGGTGTGAAGCGGTCATACCTAGCATCACCGGCTGCTTCTTTAGGCCGTCCAATTCATAAAGCGCACCCTCGACGTGAATGTAGGCGATGAAATGAAATACTTCATCTTCATCGTCTTCGCCCTTCCCGGTGCCTCCCTTAGCCCTGCGTTTCATGTTGTCGACCATGGTGATGTTGGCGTCCATCATCTCTGAATTTCTAATTTTCATAGCATTAGCCATACAGTGCCTTACTTAGCGCACACAAACTCATCTGGTAGTCTCCATCAAGAATTCGTACCGCGCAAACGAATTGTGTATCTTTCTCATGTACTCGAAGTTTGCGAACGCAAGACCCCTAAGTGGTGGGGTCAATTCCATTGTGAAATCCTTGAAGGCACGCATCTCTTCTCCAAGCTCAACATCAGGGCAGTTAAAGAGAATATTCAGCATAGCAAGGCTTGCACAAGCGTTATCCGTAACCTATGTGCACTCGATTAGTTACAAACACCCCACGAGTGTTGGAAAAGCGACATTACCTGATTGGCAAACCATATGCCATCGGGACATGTTGCTTCAGGGTCTTTATCTCCGGACTCTTGCTTCCAGCGAAATAAAAATACTAAGCCATGGGCGGGCCTACGTGAAGCGATATGTGAGACTGCAGAAGTTGTGGGAAGGTAGGGAAACTTACGTTAGAGCTTTGAGAGAGTCAGCATCGAGTGAGTAGATCTCCTCAACCTGGGCTCCTTTAATCCCGGTTTGGCGAAGAATGTCATTAAAGACAGCCTGAGGCAAGTGAATTGGCTAGATCAGTATTTGAGATAACGCGAAAAAGCTTCCACGGAGAACGGAGGCTAGAGAGAGAAGACTCACAGGGTCCGACTCCAAAGTGCACCATCCTGGCCAAGTGGTTTTGTCGATCAAAGAGGGGGGCAATTGCGGTTCTGCAGACACTTTTTGGCGTTTGGTATAGCGAGACGACATCTTTAAGCGAGAAGGACAGAGAGCGGGGAGCGAAGCACTTTAACCATCCACCTCCGAATATTGACAGAGATAGGGCATTGTACTGACTCAGCAATGTTGCTCACGACGGACATGAGCCGCAGAGCCGCAGATCGCAGAACCGCAGAGCCGCAGAACCGAAGAGCCGCAGAACCGAAGAGGAGCGTTACACGGCTGAGAGGTTTCCAAATGGTATGCGGTCTTCCTGCTGGATACTGTAGGGCGCACTACATAATAACGTCAGAGGTATGATCGGGTTAGTAAGTAGTCTAATATAAACTTTCAAAATGTCAGCATCGCCATGTTGAGTGGCGATCATTCAGTTTCGAAAAACCACCCGAATTCTTAAGTCTCAATGAAGATGCAAAATTGACTTACAATTGCCTCTATTTTTACACTAAGAAGAGGGCAAGTTTGCTTTCAAAGGGAATTACTTTCATTAAATACTTATTATCTCCCTCATAGATGAACAGGCAGCATATTATGTCGAATCATGGGTTCATAAAAAATGGGAGCTTGCATGCACTGAATACAGAATTTCAAATATGATTACTAACCACCTTGCAAAAAACTCTAACAACAGAACTACATCACTAAAGATTGGCAATTCTCAACAGTGAGGCATTTGGGAGATAGAATAGAATTCTTTAGTGCAAATGAGGGTCCTTATATGCTTTCCCAAAGCGATTTAAATGCCAGGAACCGGGACGTCGCCACTCAATTAAGAGGATATGACTAGGTTCGTTGGCTCCCATTTTGGCTTTAAGGTGAACTACCTTTTTAGGTTCAAGTGTGAACACCTGAGCATACCAAAAGGTATGCGGGTAGACACGGCAATAGGCTGAGAAGTCCGTAGACTAGCCTATGCCGACCTCAGGTTAAACCGTTGATTACCTTCCTCAGAACTACCAGGGTACTTGAACCTTGAAGGTTAATGCCAGATATGCTGTCTTTCGTTGATACCCAAGTAGACCCCTTATAGACAAGTCCTAGTTGCCTCCACCACCGTCACACTTATTAGTACCTACTACTACTCAGTGCTTTATTCTAGGGTAATGGGAAAGAGCACCAGTATTGGTTAACTGGGCCCTTGCTTCCTCGCCCCACTTAGTGCAAATGAGGGCATTATGCTAGACTCAGTAGAATTTCCAGGATTCACATCACTAATAAATAGCGGAGATCTGCCGCAACAATTCATTTATTCTAAGCACTTGTCATATGCCCTACCCTCTAGATTTCAAGTAAATGATCATTAATTTGTGCTTTCAATTTATTTATTTAATAGCTTACAGCATAGAAGGACTGAATTACAAGATTGGTAATAAGAGCAGTGGTAGTAGGAATGGTGTTCAGGTCAGTTTCTTAGGCTAGCATTTAGAAAAAGGGGGAGAAGAGATCTAATCTAGTTTTGCTAGCTATGTACTTAAGTGCAGAGAGCCTCCCCTTATATTCAGTGGTATTTGTCCTTCTAAATAGGTTATATTTGTCTTTGTAAAATAGAGTAGGTTATATAATATTATATAAGGTATTAGTATACTTTTTATACTTCCTCAGTCACTATGTATGGATAGGGCATGATACTCAATGAAGAGTATATGACATAATAGTATAATACAGGAGCAAACTCGCTAAGCGCTGTGAGGGTAACTGTGATGGATCACCCTATATGGTTCGTATATAACTCGGTAATGATATATTAGGTACGCTTCGCAAACGCTACTGAGCAAACTCAGATATCTCGGCTAAACAAAAGCTCAACTGGAAGATATTGTTCCTACAACGAACAGGGTGGACTTCAAGGATTGAAGACGAGAAAAGACGAATATATTCTTTAAGGCTCGAAGATAACTCAAAGGCTCATACAATGGTACTCGCAGAGAAAACAGGGTAGCTATGTGCTAAAGAAGGAAGGAAGGAAAGACAACAAGACAAGCATACTCTATTCCCTTATATAAATACACTTTTCCTCCAGCGGGGCGTCTTTTTCGCTAACTTAATAGGATGGACTAGACAACAAGACAAGGATACTCTTTTCCTTCGGTCACACTCTCTAGCGGGCGGCACGATTTGCTAACTTAATAGAATGGCCTAACTAAGAGAGGGAGCGATACATCGCTTAAGCGCCGTCAGGGTAACCCTTCATACGGCCATTGTGATCATCGGTCGCATTCGCTTACAGGGACTGAACCAGTAATTAGGCAACCCTGCACGGTCGGGGAAAACTCGCCTACGCTACAAAACCTGCGACCAACCGGTAATTTGTGGTATGGGATGGGACAAGCGGGATTTAAACCCACGACATTGCGCGTTACCACACAACGATACCAGGACAGCCATACCACTAGACCATCCTCGCCCCGGCAACAAGACAAGAACAACCGCGTGCTTATATATTCCATCCTTCACCTGAGCTGACAAAGAGATGACAAAGGAAATAGAAACACAAAAAACTAAGACCCGATCCAGACCATCTCCTGATTCCTAATCGCCGAAGCCTGTAGAAGAGTCCGGAAAGGACAGGACGCAATTAGTACTCAATTTGACTATGATCGCCTATCACCCTCTCAGGCCTCACTCCCGATTTGTGATAGTCTCTCGCAATACGAGTCTGATCGCCCGATCATGACCTCATGGCTAACTAGGCTAATGTCACGTCATGCCAACAGCCGATCACATGCCCATGGGGCTGACTTCCCATGCTTAGTCAAGGCTAATGGCAAAGCCACACCCTGCCACATCACACTACAAGGTCATGTGATAGAGGATCGTCTTTAGAGCGCTTAATACAATGGTGAAGGATAGAGACGGTATACTCACATGTTGACAATATAAGCGTAACCTCCATTATAGCGCATCGTCCAGGTACCTTGACGCTGACCACTACTGGTGTTCATAACACTATGCCCCTTTTAAGGCGCATGGTCCCCATATGCATAGGAGTTAACTTTATGTCGATTCTCCTCTATCTCTGAGAGCAACCGAGACTAGAGGACGGTTTCCTGCAGCCCATAGGGGGAGATCATCCCAACTCGATGGAGCTTAAAGGGGACTCAGGATCATGCGATGGACACAATGGTGTTGCCCCACTGCATTAAATAGAAACCAACTGTGGAGGAAGGAGCAAGTATACATACCTCAATTCCTCTGTCTTCGCTTGCGTGGTGGAGCCTCCTCTGACTCTGTAGCTTGGGGCTCTGCCTCTGGATGGGTCTGTCGAAAGGTCAAAAGAGCATCGATGGGTTCGCCGTTAACTAGCAGTGACTCCAAGGGTTCCCAACTCCCCTCATCCTGAGGGTATCCTTCCCACAGCACAAAGTATTACACCTGCTTGGTTTTCCGATTGTTCTGAACTTTGGCGATTTCGGAGATAAAGAAGTAGTTCTCACCCTCCTCTATCTCAGGGGCAGGAGGAGGATAAACAGGGAACCGACCAGAAACGTAGTAGGGTTCCAACTTAGAGACATGGAAAACAGGGTAGATCTTCCAAGAGAAGGGAAGTTTGAGTTTGTATGCCCAAGGCCCGATGGGTTTAATTACCTCGAAGGGGCCTGCAAACTTCACGTCTAGCTTGCGGGAAGGTCGGCAGGGGGTGATATCATCTTGCTTAAGGAGGACACGGTCTCTGGGCTTGAGGGCCGGAAAGGCTTGGTGAGACTTGTCGTACCACGCAACCATCTTCTGTTAAGCTGTGAAAAGACGTTGCCGGATGGTGGTCCATTCTCTGGTTAAAGCCTCACTTCCCTGATAGGTGGAGACAGTCTGGACTGCGTCAAGCGAAGGATAATATCTGAAATTGGCGAAGAAAAGGGAATACCCTGGTGGAGGACAACTTGGCATTATTGTATGCAAACTCTGCTAGGGCGAGAAAGAAAACCCAATTGCTTTGCTCAAAGTTGACATATGCGCGGAGGTAAGCTTCTAGGACCTGGTTTAGCCATTCCGTTTGTCCGTCAGTTTGGGGGTGAGCAGCAGTGCTCTTTAACAACTTAACCCCAAGCTGATCCATTACATGACCCCCAAAGGATTCGAACTTGGGGTCACAGTCGGAGATGATGTTGGCAGGAAGGCCATGATGTCTCTAGATCTCACAGACGAAAACGTTGGCAAGGTACCTGGAGTCGACATTAGGACCAAGAGGAATGAAGATGGGTGAGGAAGCAAGGGCCCAGTTAATCAATACTGGCGCTCTTTCCCATTGCCCTAGAATAAAGCGCTGAGTAGTAGTAGGTACTAATAAGTGTGACGGTGGTGGAGGCAACTAGGACTTGTCTCTAAGGGGTCTACTTGGGTATCAATGAAAGACAGCATATCTGGCATTAACCTTCAAGGTTCAAGTACCCTGGTAGTTCTGAGGAAGGTAATCAACGGTTTAACCTGAGGTCGGCATAAGCTAGTCTACGGACTCCTCAGCCTGTTGCCATGTCTACCCGCGTATCTTTTGGTATGCTCAGGTGTTTACACTTGAACCTAAAAGGTAGTTCACCTTAAAGCCAAAATGGGAGCCAACGAACCTAGTCATATCCTCTTAATTGAGTGGTGACGTCCCAGTTCCTAGCAGCTAAAACGCTTGGGGAAAGTAGATAAGGACCAAGAGGAATGAAGTGTGCCATCTTAGAAAACTGATCAACGATCACCCACACTTGGGTGAAGCCGTCAGAAGGAGGGAGGTCCGTCACGAAATCCATGGAGATCGATTCCCACAGCCTATAAGGAATCTCCAACAGAAGCAGTTACCCATAGGCCTTGTGTCGGTGAGCTTTATTCTGTTGGCACTGGTCACACGCAGAGATATACTTGGCTATATCCTGCCTTTGATGTGGCCAGTAGAAGTCTCTGTCGATAAGATCAAAAGTCTTATCTCGGCCTAAGTGGCCTACCGTGGGGTGATCGTGCCTGGACTTGAGAACCTCAGTGCGAAGAGATGGGGGAACATACCACAAACCATTCCACATTGGAAGGCTGTCATGAACACTGTAGGGTTCCTATGGTGAGCTCAGAATGCGTTGGCATTCAGGGTCAGTAGCAACGGCTTCCCTTAAGGCTTGATAAAAGGAAGGATTCAGTGAGGTATAACTTTTCTCAATCGTAGCAATGTACTGTCCTTTCTTGAAGAAGAGAAGACTGAGCTCCGGTGCCCCCTCCGTAGGGATGTGGTCCCCATGTCTGCTCAAGGCATCAGCCATGTCATTGGACTTACCTGGCCGATACACTACCTGGAAATCGATGGTGCCCAATTTCTCCATCCACCAGGCCTGTCTCCTGGAGAGGAGCCGAGTGGTCGTAAAGTACTCCAGGTTCTTGTAGTCCGTTATTACCAGCACTGGATGAGCTGTTCCCTCACACCAATGTCTCCATTGCATATAAAGGCAGTCAAACACTGCAAGCATCTCCTTGTCATAGATCTCGTAATTCCGCTCTGCCAGTTCAAGTTTGCGAGAGTGGAAAGCCAATGGGCAGGTAGAGCCATCAGGAAACCAGTGTGACAGCATGCCCCCAAGGGCAAAGTCACTGGCATCGGTTTCAGCTTGAAGAGGGACTTGAGAGTCATAGTGGACAAGGATGGGCACAGAGGTGAAGAGGGCCTTAAGGGTCTCGAAGGTAGACTGCTGCTGAGACCCAGAGGTCCAGGGCTGGTCTTGTTTGGTGAGGTTTGTCAGGGGCGTCGCGATCTTCGAAAATCCTTGGATGAAGACCCGGTAAAAGTTTGCTAAGCCCAGGAATGAATGGATATCACGAACCGTGGTAGGAGTAGGCCAGTCTCGGATGGCTTGGATCCTATCCTCGGAAATGCTAATACCATTGTCGGAGATGATGAACCCAAGGAATTCCACCTCATGGACCCCCCAGATGCACTTGGCCAGCTTGAGTGCTAGCTTGTGTCGATCAAGGCGCTTCAAAACTTCATGCACAAGGTGGTCGTGTTCATCCTTGGTCGCAGCGTAGATCAGGATGTTTTCCTGGTAGATGAGGACACCTAGATCAAGGAGGTCATGAAAGATTGTGTTCATCATTTCCTGGAAGACAGCAGGGGCATTGCAGAGACCAAATGGCATCACCAAATACTCGTACTGGCCGTAACGAGTGCGAAAAGATGTTTTCCACTCGTCACCCTCAGCAATGCGAATGAGGTTGTAGCCGTTCTTGAGGTCGAGCTTGGTGAACCATTGACCATTGCCAATTCGGTCTCTCAGTTCGCCCATAAGGGGCAGAGGATAGCGGTTTTGAATAACGATCTTATTCAAACCCCGGTAGTCGATGCAAAGGTGGAGGGAACCATCAGCCTTCTTCACAAACAGGATCAGAGCTCCTGCAGGAGACTTGGAGGGCCTAATCTTTCCCTCCTTGATCATGTAATCAAGGTACTCACGTAGGGCCTGGAGCTCAGTCTCAGATAGACGGTAAAGTGGGCCCCAGGGAGGAGTCATTCCTTCCT
>JABYPW010000557.1:0-23929 GCA_016880775.1 Phymatotrichopsis omnivora | reverse complement strand
GAAAAAAGAAAAAGAAAAAAAGAAAATTGGAAAAAGAAAACGGAAAAAGGAAAACGGAAAAAAAAAAACGGAAAAAAAAAATTGGAAAAAAGGAAATGGAAAAAAAATGAAAATGAAAAGAAGAACGAAAAAAAAACACAGAAAAAAAAAAAAAGAAAAAGAGTAATACAGTGTCGCATTCTCTGCAGCAGCGATCATCGCTTCTAACCTACACAGTATGTTTAGATTCAAACTGTCAAGCCAATCAACTGAAATATGATTCCATGCATTTCTCAAAATAATCTCCAATGTTTGTTAATTTGATATCCTTTCAAAATTCTCTCCTCATTCTGTCTCCATATCTCCCCACAATATCTCAAAGAGGTTTAAATCTGGGGAATAGGGTGGACAAGGTAAAACCTTGATATTGTTTCTCTCCCTACAACTATTTACCTATTTTTGATGTCTAGGTGCCTTATCCTAGACCACTTGCATCCATCTCTACTACTCAGAAGTGTGATCCCAGAAGAGGATAAGAAGTGGATTGAAGATGTTCTGCATATAATTATCAGAGTTAACCTTTGTACCTGCTAGGACAATATATATCTCTAATTTCAGTATTACACAGAATGCACCCTCTATTATACTACATCTCTTCCCATAATCTAATTTTTCATTGATGCAATTTGTATAAAATTTATCAAGATGATGAATAACCTATAGCCAGTGGCCAAATCCCATTGTATTAAAAGTATATTCATCTGTCTATACTATGTATAACCATGTAGAGTACATCTATAGTAGTTATTCCTATCACCGTTAGACATGTTTGATATTATTCAGTTCTTATATACTAAATCTAATATTTATTTTAGCCCTTATATTTTAGAAAATTATGATATTTAATTACTAAATTTAGGTACTATTATATGGTATTATATAGATCCTATCATGTTCTTAATCATATAGACAATGCAATTGTGTTCTATTTTTGATATATTATCTTCCTATATTATCTACTAAGTTTTTTGATCGATGGTAATAAAGAGAATTAACCTTTGCTTCTTATTGTTATTGAAAATTGTAAGATGGCTAGAATGTTTTCTATTAAATAGGGTTATAGTCTTCTTTGTTCACTTGTAGATACTCTAACAAGTACTAATATTAATTTTAGTGTCATTTGTAATCTTGTTCCATTTTATCTTTACATTATTAGGTAATGCAATGTTTACTCATTTTCCCATTACTGTTAATAGTGCATATCTCAAGAGGTAGAAAAGCTTGGTAAAGATCTCATAGGCAAGAAACTATAACTATTACTAAGTGAACTCAGATATCTTAAATTATTCTTCTCAACTGAACAAGATCTTTCCTACATCTAATAAGAGATAGAATGATAAAGATAAAGCTGCAAGGCAAAAGTGAATATATTCTTAAGACTTGTAGCTACTCTCATAACTAAAGAATAAAGAAGGAAAAGATAAAGGAACATCTAATACATTATATTCCCTGAACTAGTTATATTATATCCCATCCTCTCTAGCAGGGCATTTATATTTAACTAAAAGCAAGAACATAACCAAAAGCAATAGGATGATCCTTCACCCACTTGTGCTAGAAACCCAAAGGAAATCCTCTGCCTACTTATACTGAAAAGAAAAGATATAGACAATTATGTACAAAAGCTGACTATGGAAAAACAATTGGTAGGTAAACCTTAATGCAATGAAAGAAAAACTGATAAGTAAGAAAGCAGAAATAAAAGGGAAAGAGGAAAAAAAGAGAGAAACCTACCATAGCTACCCTTCCTCCTTACAAAGCTAGGATAAAACTACATTCTACATAGAAAAAGGAAAAAAAAAGAAGCAGGAAAAGGGAGGGACCTAAACTCCTCCTATAGTTATAGACTTATCCTTTCTATTAGACTCTGTGATCTTATCCTAGATTAACTTCATGTACATAGGATTATTCCCTTTATATAGGCCTTCACAGTTCACATATTAGAGGATAGTTTTCTCATAGGTAGAACCTTTTAGTAATTTGCAATCAGAGACTCCACAGGTATATTCAGAAACGGTATGGGGGCTAGTACAAAGTTACTACCATGGAGGTAACTGGTAGTTCTAGACAGTGTAAGGGGAGACTCATAAGGGATATAGATGTAAGTATCATCACAAGAAGCTTTGCAAAAGGGGATTACTAAGTAAACTCAGTTATCTCAACTAGTAAGTTATAACCAATTATGTTTTTACTTTTATCAAGGAGTTAAGAGAAGATAGAGAATTTATCACAAAGAAGAAAAGTATATTCTTAAGGCTCAAAGATGGTACAAGACTTGAGATGATGGCTAGAGAGAGAAGAAGAAGAAACAAACACATCGCTTTTCTGCTCCCTCTTAAATACCCATTTCTGACTGAGTAACTATAGAGAAACTTTTACAAAGGAAATGAACCCTATCAAAACATTCTATTAAGATTCCCATATTCTTTTACAATTCCCTAGAAGGAGATAAGTTTCATGATCAGAAATGGAAGAAAGGTTTAGCATGATTATTTAGGACCCTCAGAGAGGAAACTCTTCAAGTCCTATCCTCCAATGATGTGACTGATCAGCATATCATAATGAGATCAAGGTGATATGCCTTATTATCGATAGTGTATGTCCAATCTTGTATATATCATGTTGTTAATACCCCACCTAGCTTAGTTAGGGCTTAGTGGTGACAACACTTATCACATGGTTCTATGGCTCATAATTTGATCATAGGTTCTGACATACCTTCTAGTTGACTTGGAACAAGTTCTGCGCATGTCATAGTACATAGGTAGATGACTTGGTACAGTAATCTGTAATAGATAGGATGTCCAAACTTTAAGCAGCAGGAGTATTAGGTAATGGCACTGAAGGGAATATACTTGACAGTGTGATAGGTCTTGTTAAGGATAGTAAGGCCCTTCAGGACATGACCCTTATTATTATTATCAATGATGGTAACCACCAGTGAGCTGTGGTTCTGTTGGTTGATTTTGGAGCTGGACATTATACAGAGAGGGTTCATAGTGAGAGTAATACCAGAGTTATAACATTAGGTCTCCTAGCAGAGACAGGTTATCTGTTGTATGGTGTTGAGGTCAGTTGCAGTAGGAATACTATGGATGATCTTCCAGTTGTGATTGCAGTTAATTCCTTTAACTTTGCAAAACTCACCAATAGCTTTCATAATGATAGGTCAGTAGGCTAGGGTAGTGGCAGTGGTAATAGTTTCCTTAGTGGTAACAATGAGTATGGTGGGGTTATTGCATCATCTCTAGGACAAAAGAATATCCAGTACATGGTATTCCCTTGGTAAATATATACAGATATGGTATGTCCACTCAATGAAGAGCAAAGACATATTCATGTAATAGGATAAAGGAACATCTATTATACACATTTCCCTTGGTTACTATATATGGATAGGGTATGTACACTCAATTAAGAGCAAAGACATAGTCATATAACATAGGAGTGAACCCATTAAGAGCCATTAGGGTAACCCTTCAAATGGCCATTGAGATCATCAGTTGTATTTGTTTACACTTACATATATGGTCAGGCAAAACTTGCTTACACTATAAAACCTATGACTGACCTGGAAATCATGCTATTTAGGAGTAGTGTGAGCAGGATATAAACTGACAATATTATACATTACTATATAATGATATCAGGACAGCTATACTACTGGACTATCATTACACCAGACAAAGGAATATCTAGTATATGGTGTTCCCTTAGTTACTATATATGGACGGGGTGTGTACACAAATTTAATTGCAAAGACATAGTCATGTAACATAGGAGTGAACTGGCTAAGCACCATCAGGGTAACCCTTCATATGGGCATTGAGATCATCAGTTGCATGACAAATGAACATATAAGACATATAATATTTGTAGCTTTTCCTAACCTAAGAAATAATTCATAGATGGTAAAGGAGATAGAAGGAAATAGAACTTGATAGATTATCTATGACTAATATATCAATCACTAGGGGGGGGGGAAATTCATTTTTATTTTATCTTTACGACCCCGCTAGGGGTCATCTAAAGAACCTCCGCTTGCAGCTATGTCAAGCTATGAAGGAGGTAGAAGACAGCCGACCTAGTGTTGGTAGCGCAGTCTATAGACAGATAAAATACATGTATGTTCCCGAATCCTCCTCGCTTACACGCAATAAACTAAAGAAGAAACGGGGCAGGAAGAAGAGAGCGGCGGGGGGAAGTAGAACTCAAAAAATAAAACGCGACCGGCACAAAAGCGACCACCTAGTACGTCAAGACAGCAGAAAAACTTTAACCGAAAAGGAAAAAGAAAAGCCTAAGGAACCCCTTTCCTGTCTCCAGTGAGGCGAACCTTACAACAACCGGAAGGAATCAAGGTACTAGCGAGAAACACTAACCGAAGAAAAGGGAAAGAGAAAAAGACCAGAGAGAAAACACAAGCCAAACTCACGAAACTTTTACACAAAGGGAACAACAAAAGCAGAAAAAGGAGATGAAATACCGAGGGGCCCTAAGTCTCCATTCCCTCTTCCATCACAGCACGCAGATTCTCCACTCGCTTGTTATTATCGGCCAAAGCTTACAAATAAACAGGGCAGAGGGGATCGTTAGCGGGGTGAGCGGCATCGCAATTAGCGCATTTGAGCACTGTGTGTTCGCATTGTCGTCCTCGGCGTTTACACTCTGTGTTGCCACAGAAGTGTTCGAAGATGGCGTGGGATCCGGCGCAGATGCGGCAGCGGGGAGAGAATGTGCACTTCAGTTGATGATAACTGAAGTGGCAACAGCGGGAGCACTGGGTAGCCTTGGAAAAGGCGATGTATGGGTCAGTCCGATGGTTCTTGTTAAGGATGGTCAGGCCTTGGGAGATGCGGTAATGGTTATTGTTCACCACCACAGTGATGACAATGGAGGAGGCAAGTTTGCTGATGAGCTTGTCCTTCGAAGCGAGCCAGCGTGGGGTTTGAGCGAGTATAACACCTTGGTTGAACGTCTCGATTTCCTTGCGGATGAGCGACATGTGTTCGATGTCCGAGGTGTTGAGAACAGGGGTAGGCACATTGTGCACAATGTACTTCTTGTGAAGGAAGTTCCGGTGCAGGCCGGTGATGGTGGGGAAGAACTTGCGGACAGCTTCTTCAATGGTCAGCTTGTAGGCAAGTACTTGTTGGGCGGTGGTGTTCTCCATTAGGGAGAGGAAAATGTTGTTAGCTCCGGCTTTTCAGACAGAGCAGACTCGGCAGGTGGAAGGGGCTTTCTTGTCAACCAGAGCAGCATTGACGGTGTCCCGAACAGCGATGGGGTTGAATTCAGGGATTTCTCCCTCGAGATTAACGATGATTTCTCTCTCCCTCTTAGTAGGGTACTTCAGGGTGGGAGGAGTGGTAGCAGTTGGGATCGGCACAGCCAGGGCTTTGCCTTTGTTTTTCTTCACTACCTGTGCCCAGGTGGTGTCAGTAGTGGGGGGCGCCACTTGTAGCGCAGTAGGAGCGGGGGAGGCAAGGGAAGAAGAAATCTTCTTCACTGCTTTGGAAGTTTTTGAAGTTTCCAACCTTAGCTTTTTGATGGACTCAGAAAGGGCGAGGTCGACTTCAGTAGGGGCTGCCTTAGCTGAGGCTGTGGCAGTAGCGTTGCGGGTGGTGATGGCCTTAAGTTCATCGAAGCGGGCTTCGAGGGACTGCTGGCCGGCGGCGATGGCGGTAACTGCCTCCTGAATCTTATTCACTGAGGCAAGGAGGGATGGCAGGGTCTGTGTGTAGAACTGGAGGTCTCTGTATCTGATGTACAAGTCTCCCGTGAGAGGGGCAGTGTGCATCGAGACTACGTCTCCCATTCCAGGTTCATCTCGTATTGCGGGGGAAATGCCGGACGACTCGAACGAAGTGAGCATCGCTTTCATAGAGGCCGCTTCATCCTTTGCTGCTTCTGGGGTGGTAGAAGGGGGTAGAGGGGGGGGTTGGGTTGACTGGGAGTGCCGCGGGGGCATATTTCCGATGTTTTGACGATGCGATATAGATACTAAAAGCTGAGAACTAAAATGTAGGGGGTGGTTTGAAGATGCGAATGAGCCTGAAATATATCAATCACTAATCACTATTCATATATAGCCTAGAAGAGACTAGGTCTAGGATAGGTAATAATTAGTAATATATGAGTAATAGATCATGATGAGCTTATATGTATAATATCCTCTAGCAATGACTGGCTCGATTGGTCAGGCTGCCCATTCCACAAGGGTAGATAAGTCCTTGCATGATGTACCAATGTTCTGATCATATAGGGTCCCATATATATTACCAAGCCATAGGTTGTCAGTCTATAGTAGCATACTATAGGTGTCATATATTAGTCTAATAATGTAGAACTGTACTTGATAGGCAGAGCCTAGTAGTAGTAATAGGTGTAACACTTACTGGTTGCATTCTAGGTACTTGTATATCATTGTGCAAGTCTGTGGTACCTTAGAACTATAACACTATACCCCTTGTAAGGTACAATGTCCTATTTATGCATAAGACATTAGCTAGTGTACATACTTCAAGTCCCCATAATAGCTCAAGAGTTCTAAGACAAGTCAAGTCTAGGATAATGAGTAGTCCACTTCTGTACTGATATTATCACTAGAGCATATATCCATACACCCTCTGGTTTTTCATGCTAGTTTTAGCAGACATTAAGTAGGGGAGAGATTATACTTACTCAATTTACTCTCTACTAGTTTGAGGGTGGTATTTTATCAAGCTGTTTTGTAGTAGCTTCAGCAGTTATGTTCTTGGTTCTAAAATCAGCTAGCTAGTTAATAGGCTCTCCATTGACTAGTAGGTTCTATAGTGGTTTACACAAAGCCTCTGCTTCTAAGTACCCTTCCTAGAGTATATATTACTTAAGATGCTTATCTTTCCTATTGAACTAGACCTTAGTGACTTGCTTGACATAGTAGGCTAGTGTTCTATCATCATCTTGTAGAGTTAGAGGAGCTACCTTATGTTAGTGTTCTGAAGTTTGGTAAGGCTCCAACTATAAGATGTGCAAGACAGGATGTATTTTACAGGTGAATGGGAGTTTAACTTTTTATGCCCTTAAGCCAACCTTCATATAACTTATTAGGGGCCTGCATACTTGCCATTGAGTTTCTTGGAGTTTTTCTATGTTAGTAGGTTATCTTTTTAGGCTAGTATGAGGTTTCTAGGGTTTTGTTCTAGGAATGTTATGTATTTCTTATCATACTAAAAGACTGTACACTTCTAGATAGTGAGGGGTCTTTGTCTAATTTCCTGCCAATTTTGCTTAAGCATTTCAGAGCCTTAGTACAACTTGATAGTGCTGTCTACATCTAGAGAAGCATGGTACCCATAGTTGGTAAAAAAGGGATTTTAGTTCATGTTGGAGGAGACTAAGTTGTTGTAGGTAAACTTGGCTAAGAGGAATAGGATAGACCAGTTAGATTAATCAAATGTAATATAATTTTGAAGGTAGGCTTCTAAGATCTAGTTGAGGTACTCAGTTTGTCTATCTGTTTGAGGTTGATTTACTGTGGACATTGAGAGCTTTATTTTGAGATACTCCATTATGATTTTCCACCAAGTTTGGAACTTATAGTATTAGTCTAATACTATAGAGGATGGGAGGCTATGATGTTTCCATATATAGGTGAGTTAACTTGGCTCTTGATAAATCTAAAGCCCTATCCTTCTTGCACATCTAATGATACTACAACAACAAACCTATAACCCTCTTTCTTACTAGCATGAAGACCATCACCACTGCCACTGTACTAGCATACTATCATATTATCATTAAATCTATTAGTGAGTTCTGCAAAGTAAAGGGCATAAACTGCAACCACATATAGAAGAAATATATCATCTATGGTATTCATACTACCACTAACCTCAACACCATAAGATAGACGATACGACTCTGTCAGGATATTGAGTGTTACTACTGTGTGCTTACCCTTACTACGACCCTGTACTAGCTCACTTCCATCAACAAAATCAACAAATAGAACCATGGCTAGCTCATGGTCACTATTATAGATAATAGTAATGAGGACTACATCTTGAAAGGCCTTATAATCCTCAATAAGAATCATCACATTATTAAGTATATCCCCTTCAGTACTGATATGCAATGCTCCTACTACTTGAAGTTTGGACATCCTATATAGAACTATCAGTCCCTACCCTGCTAGTAACTCTGTGATAGCCCCTACACTATTTCTAAGTACATCAACATGGTAGCTAATTGCAAGTAACCAAAAGGCTTTACCTATGAGAACACTATCCTCCGCTGCACAAATTGCAAAGGCCCTGACAAAGCAAATGACACTCAGTCTAACCCTAATTGAGATGAATATTGCTGATGCTCACAGAAAGGATAAATTGACTATGATAGGAGGGGTTTATGTCTCCTTCTCTGTACTTTACTCTTTTTCTTTTTACTGTATAGGACTTGTTTATTTCTGCTTTAGTAAAAGTTTGGAGGAGCTTATCACATTTCCCCTTCTCTTATTTCTTTTACTTCTCAATCATTTGTACTCCCTACATTATGGGTTTTTTCCTTTGTTGCTAGAAGGTTAACCTAGTGATTGCTTTTCCCCAGTTAGATTTTATATGTAGTTGTCTATGTTTTTTATTTCAGTACTAGTCAGCAGAGGATTTCTTCATGTTTTGCTTATGGGGAAGGGGTACTGGTTATGTCTCTATACTTGATTGTATATAAACACCCTGCCATAGTACCTTATATAGTGGTATTGGGAAAATAAATTCTTCTTCAGTGTTTTTGCTGTATAAAGGGTTACCCCTTGATAGCACTTAGCGAGTTCATGGAATTTGCTCCTGTAGTATAGGACTATGTCATAGGCTCTCAATTGAGTAGTATACCCTATCCATTCATAGTATATCCAGGGAAATTACAAACCTATTCTTTCTTCTTTAAGGGGAGGATAGTCTAGTGGTATTACTGTCCTGGTATCATTATATATAACATGTAATGTTGTAGGTTCAATTCTAGCTCTCCTCATTCTATACCACAAATTTATACATAGTTATAGGTTTTGTAGGGTAAGTGAGTTTTCCCTGACCATGTAAGGTTACATGATTACTGGTTCAGTCCTTGTAAGTGAATGCAACTGTTGACCCTAATAGCTATATAAAGGGTTACCCTGATAGTGTTTAGCAAGATTATTTCTATGTATATTGATATGTCTTTGTAATTAAGTTTATATACATACCCTACCCATACAATAGTGAACTGAAGGAGAAGCATATACTCTTCTTTCTTCTTCAGGCCTCTTACTCTTCTCTCCTCCTCCTCTACTATAATAAGCAGAAACTATTGTCAATGCCAACTAAGCTAATGTAAAAACTACACCTATCACCAAAGAACAATGCATTAAGTGCTTCACCTACCACCATAAACCCCAAATGAGACTGTGAACCAGCATAGTGACAATGCCCTATAGGAGTGAACAGTAGTCACTATATATGGGTTAAGAATACCTATAGTGTAACTTGCCTTATTCACCACCATATCCTTTATCATGTAGGTGAGTCTCACAATACCTCCCATACTAATCACTAAAAGTACCTCATATCATATCTCTCAGAGGCTGTATGAGCAGTGCACACACTATTTAGAGTGTAACTCATGAGTGAAAATTATTTATCACATCGGCTAATATTAGAAGCTAGCCTAAAAAAGCTTCATAAGTAATAAGTGACTGTAAAACTGCTCACCTCTCTCATATGGCCACATGGGTAGCCAATGTAGGAGATAGTCCTGAGAAGGGTAATCAGTGATTCAACCTATAATTGCATAGCCTATCATCATATCTATGACTAAGCAAGGTCGTATAAGCGACTACCCCTACCACCTACTATAGTGAGATGAAAGTGACTGCTGTAAGCCCTGAGAAAAGGTTACAGTTATAAGTAGTGAAGGATTTCTTTTTCAAGGAAAGGTAATGTGACTAGCAGGAGTAGAGGATTTTAACCATCTTTCGGGAGGCACATGGCCAGAGTAGAGGATTTCTTTTCTTTATCCATATACCTTAGTTATGTCTCTACTTTTAATTAAGTGTAAATACCCTACTACATAGGTAGATGTAAAACCCCATTAATTTAGGAAAATAAATTCCTCTTCTTTCTTCTTCTATAGGTAGTGTCTGTAATTGATTGTATGTAATTGCCCTATGGTAGTACCTTAGGTAGTTGAAATTGGGAAACTGAATTCCTCTTCTTTCTTATTACCATATGAAGGGTTACCCTGATAGTGCTTAGTGAGTTCACACCTGTATTACATGATTATATCATATGTAATTAAGGTTGTGCAATACCCTATCCATATATCAGTGACCCTAAGGAATTAGAAGTCCTCTTCTTTCTTCTTAAGGTGAAGATTGTATAGTGGTATAGCTATCCTAGTGTCATTGTACAGTAATACACAATGTCATAGGTTTGAATCCTGCTTACCTCTTCCTATACCATAAATTACTGATTAGTTTTAGGTTTTATAGTGTAAGAAAATTTTCCTAACTGTATGATAGTTGTGAGAAGGGTAATTACTGATTTAACCAGGGCTTACCAAACAAGTTCAGACTATTATCATGTCTATTATAGTAAATATGAATGATGATTACAATGGCCATATGAATGGTTTCCCTAATAGTGCTTAGTTAGTTCATGGAATTCAGTCCTATATTATATAACTATGTTATAGGCTCTTATTTGAGTGGTATACCCTATCTGTTTATAGTGTATCAAAGGAGGTCACAAACTTCTTCATTCTTCTTGCCATATAAAGGGTTAGCATTAAGGCACTTAGCAAGTTTACTTCTATGTATGCGATTATATCATAGGCCCTTAATTATAGTGGTACACCCTACCTATACTCAGTATACTATAGGAATAATTAAACCTCTTCTTTCTTCTTACCATATGAATGGTTACACTGATAGTGCTTAGCGAGTTTACTCCTATGTTATGTGACTATATCATATGTAAGTAAGTTTATACAACACCCTGTCTGTAGATTGGTGACCGTAGGGAATTAGAAATCCTCTTCTTTCTTCTTCGCTACCTATATAATAGTGAACTGAGGGAGAAGTATATCCTCTTCTTCTTTGAGGTGAGCATAGTCTATTAGTATAGCTGTCCTAGTGTTGTTATATAGTAAGGCACAATGTTATAGGTTCAAATCCTGCTCACAGCACTCCTAATATACCATGATTTCCTAGTTAGTCATAGGTTTTGTAGCATAAGTGAGTTTTCTCTAACTCTGCAAGGTTACCTAATCACTGGTTGAGGCTATGTAAGTGAATATGACTAATGACATTAATAGCCATATAAAGGGTTCCCCTAATAGTACTTATCTAGTTCATTCCTGTGTTATGTGACTATATCATATACATTTAAGTTTTTATGATGCCCTGTCCATACAAAAGTGATCTGAGGGAAGTGCAAAGCCTCTTCTTTCTCCTTGAGGCAACCATAGTCTAGTGGTATAGCTGTCCTATAATCATTGTACGGTAATATGCAATGTCGTAGGGTCAAACCCCGCTTATGTTACTCATAAAATAACACGATTTCCCAGTCAGTCACTGGTTTTGTAGTGAAAGTAAGTTTTCCCTGATCATGTATAGTTGCCTGATCACTGGTTCAGTCCATGTAAGTGAATATGACTGATGACTATAATCACTGTATAAAGGGTTACCCTGATAGTACTCAGTAAATTTGCTCCTATATTATATAACAATGTTATATGCAATTAAGTTTGTGATATGCCCTATCAGTACATCAGTAATTTAAAGGAAGATCAAGTCCTCTTCTTTCTTCTTCAGTAATATGGAATGTCATGGGTTCAAATCCTGCTCATATTAGTCATAATATACTATAATTTCTAGGTTAGTTATGGGATTTGTACTGTAAGTGAGTTTTCCCTAACCATGCATGGTTGCTTAATTACAGGTTCAGTCTATATAAGCGAATGTGACTAATAACCTCAATAGCCATATGAAGGGTTATACTGATCGCACTTAGTGAGTTCCCTCCTGTATATGCGGTTATGCTATAGTCTATTAATTGTAGTTGTATACCCCACCTATGCTCAGTATACTGGGGGAAGAAGCAGTTATGATAGGAGACTCATTAAGGTTATATACATAGGTATACGCACAAGAATCTTTGCTAGAGGGTCTTACTAAGTGAATTCAGATATCTCAACTCGTAAGTTATAACTACTTATATTTTCTACCTTTATTGAGGAGTCAAGAGAAGAGAGAGAATTTATTGAAGAGAAGAAAAATATATTCTTAAGGCTCAAGGATGGTACAAGACTTGAGATGATAGCTAGAGAGAGAAGAAGAAGAAACAAAATACATTGCTTATCTAGTCCCTCTTAAATACCTATTTCTAACCAAGTAGCTATAGAGAAACTTTTAAAAAGGAAATGAACCCCATCAAAACATTCTATCAAGATTTCCCCATTCTTTCCCAATTCCCTATTGTAATGAACCGTGGTCATGTACTTTCCCACTTGTTGTATTCTCCTTGTGTTTCCTATTGTTAGTGATGTTCTTTAGAATTCCGCGTTATGAATCATGAATTATCACTCGGTCATGTACGGTCACTCATGTTTAGCTGTCTGCCTTGCGGAGGTCATGAGAACAGTGTTTAGATTAAGTGACATATGGGAAAGGGTCATGTGGATAAAACAGGTTTTTTAGAGACTGCTCTAGAAGGGAGGCAGTGCTCTTGGCAATTGGTATAAAAGAGAAGGAAATCTCGCGGTCCTGTCTTTCTTTCTCTTTCTTCTTCACGCAGTATCTTAAGTAGACACCTGAAGAATGAAGAGTTATTCCCACAAACCTTCAGCACATCATTGCCTCGCCCAATGCGCACCTCTTGAGTCCTCTACAGAGTTGTGTATCTTCTTCTATCCTGATTTACCCAAAAACCCCGATATAGACTGAGTATCAGTTATATCGCTGAAGGAGTTGTCCTTTACACTATACTGCGTCTTTTCCGCAATCACCATCGAAGAAGATACATGAGAATTCAGGTGACATTGGATGTTATCCCCAGTCAACTGGAAATTCTGAGGAGAGGAACCCCAGTTCACTATCGAGGAAATCACCAGGCTGCTACAAGACAAGAACCTGCTTCCTCCAGAAGAACTCAAAGACCTGCAAGTCCCACCCCCCAAAAGAGGAATCGCAGAGTCCATTTCAGTCCAGAGGTCCATGCCAGGCCAGCACAGAGACCAGCATCACCAAAGGTATTTTCTGAGAGACCGGCAAAGGCTCAGAAAGTTTGGTGCAGTATCTGCCATTGCAAAGTCAACCCTATTGACCACCACCTGTGCTGCAAAACTAGGGAACAACAAGAACTTGAGAAGGCAGCCAGGCCACAGTGGAAAAAGGGTTTCTGCATCAGAAACTGCGACGGGCAAATCCAAGGATTCTTCTGCAAAGACTATCGCTGCGACAACCATTGGAACGACAGAGTCTACTTCAACCACTGAGTACCAGATACCGCAAGTGGTAACAGTTACCCCAGACCCAGGAAAAGCACCAGTACTATGCTTGTACCTGTGGTCAGATACCGACACTGTCACTGCAAGTTTTCTGCTAGATGAGGAATTGGAGGGCACCGCCCTCAAATTCCTGGAACATCTTAGGAAATCTAAGGTTGACAACCTTACAGTTGAAGTAACTATTCTCCCAGACACAACTGGTACACCAGGAGAGTGAAGATAAGATTGTTCTCTATCTGTACAAAGACGATCTTGTTGTGCTGCATCAGAACCACCCTGTCCCCCCAGTCCAGCTCGACAAACTCAGAATCCTCCTGCTCAGAATCCTAGATCCAAGTATCGACGAGTTCCTAGCAGCAAAAAGTCATCGGCATTAGTCAATGTCTACCAAGGAAAAGCTTCCAGACCCACCAGAAGATATAAAGGAAGTATATCCCATCCCAGGCCGAGAAGAACTACAGTTCTGGCGAGATATCTACAACCTCAATAAAAACCAGGCCATCGTACAGTACCAAAGGATCAGGAACTGGATCAGAGAACGTTACAACTCTAGTATTGATCAAGAGCAAGAAGTTGAGGACCTGAAACAGCGACAAGTTGCAGATCAGCAACAAATCGAAAACCTTAAGAAGGAGCAAGTACCGGAAAGTGAGCAATTTGAGAGCCTAAGGCAAGAACGGATCACACTCCAGTTAAGGATTGACACCCTACAACAAGAACTGGAAGAGGAACAGCAAGTACGAGAAATGCCTAAGCTAGCAAAGCTCAAGGACCCTGAAGCATTCAATGGGAAGGATCGTGCCCAGTTAGACCTATTCATCACGAGGTGTATGGACACCTTCGAGGTCAATGAGGACAGATTCGAGGATGAGGGCTACAAGATTAAGTGGGCAGCATCATTTTTGAAGGGACCAGCGCAAAAATGGTACATTGCCAGAAGGATGAAAAACTCCAAGAATGAAAAAGCACCTGAGGAAACGTGGTCAGCGTTTGAAGAAGCTTTGAGGAAAGCGTACGACGATCCGGATAAGGATAATACAGCTTATCAGCAACTGGAAAACCTCAGATAGAAAGGGAACGTGTCTGAGTACTGCGTAGACTTTGATGGTCTAGCATTCAACGCTAACCTACCCGAAGATGACAGGATGAGGATACTCCTGTTCAAGAAAGGGCTGAAAGGAAAAATCTATGAAGCCCTGGCCCACCAATCGAACCTCCCTAAGACCTACTCGGAGTTCACACAACTGTGCATTTAGTTGGAAAGTCAACTTGAGTCAATCCTAAAAAAGGAAGAGAAACCTGCTAGTAAGTCCCGAGAAGAACAGCAGAAGCAAGGCTTCAAGAAACAGAAGAAGTTCGGCATCTACCGCTAGAAGGGACAACACCAGGAAAAAGAGAAGATCACTCAGGAAGAAAGGGATCGCCACAAAAACAAAGGCTTGTGTTTCAATTATGGCAAAGAGGGACATTACATGAAGAACTGTCTAAAGAAGGAAACCAGCAAAGAGTCAAAGACCACTAGCGCGAAAGTGGCAACCGTTACAGTCCAGTCAGGAAACTCCAAGAGTCAGAACTAGATGGTGGTCTAGCACTGAGGAAAACCCAAGGGAAAAGCCTTACCCAGAAAGCTGCCAGAACAGAAAAGTCAGAAATGTTTTCAGAAGGAGAACATTTGATAGTCCAAGCAACATTGAATAACACTGTGGAGTGTTATGCCCTATTAGATACAGGGGCAACTGGTTTCGCATTCATGGATCAAACATTTGCGCAAGAAAATGGTTTCGCTATGTCAAAGTTATAGACCCCAAGAACCTTGACAGTTGTCGATAGAAGACAAGCGAGCAGTAGAAAAATCACCAAGGTCACCGAAGCGGAAATTCAGGTTAGACCAAGAAAAGAACAAGCGTTGTTCTATATCATGAAGTTAGCAGACTATCCTATCCTGTTAGGATTGCAGTGGCTACAGCACTATCAAGCGCAATTAGATTTCAAGAGAAGTCAGCTCACCTTCTTGGAAGAAGAAGGGAGGAGTGGAATCGATATTACCACCATTAGAGCGGTACCCTTCGAGAAAATGGCAGCAAAGAAAAGACAGCAAGCTGTATGCCATTAGCGTTACATAACCTATCGAGGAAGGGAAGACACTGGACACAATACTGCCGGAGGAATTGATACCAGAAGAGTACCACCAATATTTGCACCTCTTTGATAAAGGAAAAGCGGACGCTTTACCACTACACCTAAAAATCGATCACAGGATTCCACTGGTCGAAGGAGGTGAACTGCCATGGTTACCTACCTATGGACTATCAGAGGTACAGCTGCAAGAGCTAATAAAGTACCTGAAAGAGAACCTAGCGAAAGGATTGATCTAGGAGTAACAGTCTCTAGCTGGCGCACTGATATTATTTGTGAAAAAGAAGGATGGATCACTCCACCTATGTGTGGATTATCGCGGACTCAACAAAGTCACAGTTAAAAATCGTTATCCATTGCCGTTAATCCAGGAAACATTGGAACGATTGAAAGAAGCGAGGATCTACACCAAGTTAGATCTGAGACAGGCATACAATTCAATCCGAATTGCAGAAGGTGAGAAATGGAAGACTGCATTCCACCAGGTATAGTCATTATGAGTATAAGGTTATGCCCTTTGGACTCACAAATACACCAGCAACGTTCCAAGCATTCATCAACGACATCCTAAAAGATCATTTGGACAGTTTCTGTGTTGTCTATCTAGATGACATATTGATCTTCTCAAAAACCCTGGAAGAGCACATCAGCCATGTGCGAACAGTCTTGACAAAGCTAGGGGAAAACAAAGTTTATTGCAAACCTGAGAAGTGCGAATTCCATGTTGAAAAAACAGAATTTCTCAGATACATCATCTCCCCAGAAGGCATCACCATGGACAGCAAAAAGGTAGAAGCAGTACTTGGATGGGAAACATCAAAGTCAGTCAAGGACATTCAGATGTTCCTAGGGTTCGCAAACTTCTACCAGAGATTCATCAAAGGATACTCAAGAGTAGTATCGCCAATAACAAAATTATTGAAAAAGGACCAAAAATTTGAATGGACGAAGGAAGCAAGCACTGCTTTTATAAGTCTCAAAGAAGCATTCACATTAGTGCCAACCCTGAGACACTTCGACCCAGAAAAACTGGTTATTGTAGAAACGGATGCATTGGATCATGTGGCAGCAGCCTTGGGAAGGAAACGATAAGGATTATGTGGCAGCAGGCATCCTTTCCCAAGAGTTTTAGCATGAGGATGGAAAGCAAGTTTTGCACCCAGTGGCATACTTCTCTAAGAAGTTCAACCCTGCACAGTGCAACTATCCTGTGCATGATAAGGAACTGTCAGCAGTTATTCTTGCATTTACAGAATGGGAACGACATATTGCATACTCGAAATTCCCAGTTCAAGTGATAACAGATCACAAAAACTTAGAATACTTTATGACCAAAAGAATGTTGAATCGCTGACAGGCAAGGTGGTCCGAGTTCCTATCAAGGTTCAACTTTCAGATATGTTACCGACTAGGGAAATAGGGAGGAAAACCTGATTCTCTAACCAGAAGATCTGGAGATCTTCTGAAGGAAGGGGATGAACGTCTCGCTTATCAGGAACAGATGATCATCCAACCCCGCTATTTAGACCCTGCATTGCAAGCGAGTCCAGAGCTCCATGTTCTCTCAGCAATAGTGGAAGTGGAGAGAAATCAAGGTTTCGAAGAGAAAGTCAAAAGGTCTTACGACAAGGACCCTGCTATGAAATCTATCCTGCAGGCCCTGCAGAAAGGAGAAAAATCTTCGAAACATGCGGAACTGTCAGATTACGCGATCCAGGAAGGATTGTTATTGTACAATAACCTAGTCAGCATCCCTGATGATCCAAACATAAAACTGGAAATACTCCGATAGAGCCACGACCATATAGCCGCCGGACATCCAGGAAGAGCCAAAACATACGAGTTGGTCACAAGGAACTATTTTTGGCCAGGATTACGGAAGTACATCAGCCGATACATCAGCCATTGCGAAGCGTGCATGAGAGCGAAACCCATCAGACATGCACCATTCAGCACCTTGAAACCCTTGGAAATACCCGAGAAGCCCTGGAATTCGATATCCATGGACTTTGTAGTGGGATTGCCAGCAAGCAAGGAATATGATGCAATCCTTGTAGTAGTGGATCGCCTGACCAAAATGGCACACTACATCCCTACAATGGAAAAAGCAACAAGCGAAGATGTAGTAACCTTGTACCTACATCATATATGGAAGCATCACGGGTTGCCAAAAGATATTACTTCCGACTGTGGTACCCAGTTTGTTTCGGATTTCTGGAAGTCCCTGTGCAAGGTTCTGAAAATCAAAAGCAATCTTAGCACGGCATAATACCCCCAGACAGACAGTCAGACAGAAAGAACAAACTCAGTTCTAGAACAGTATCTGCGGATTTATTGCCATTATCAGTAGGATGATTGGGCATCCCTGCTTCCCCTCGCAGAGTTCAGCTACAATAATCAAGTTTCGGCAACTACGAAAGTTAGCCCATTCTATGCAAACTACGGATACCACCTATACTTTGCGATAGACATATACCTTAGGCGAAGGTCAAACACCCCTGAGAGTGTCAAGCATCTCGCTACCAGACTACAGGAAGCGCATGACTTATGCAGGGCAGAAATCGCTTATGCACAAGCAAGCCAGAAGGAAGCGGCAGATCAGTCAAGAAAACCGGCACCTGTGATAGAAGTTGGAGAGAAGGTTTGGCTGAATGCCAGAAATCTGTGCACTCAGAGGCCATCCAGGAAAATTGATCACAAATGACTTGGTGCATTCAAGGTTCTAGCAAGAGTCGGAACTCGAGCATATAAACTCAAGCTTCCTCGCTCTGTGGAGATCCATCCAGTCTTCCATATCTCTCTACTAGAATCAACAAGCAAACATGAACCACTCCCAGGCTATCGAAATCCTCCACCTCCTCCAATTGTCATTGAAGGAGATCGAGAGTACGAAGTTGAGAGTGTTCTTGACTCTAAACGCCTTCGAGGTGGCGCTCTTTGCTACCTTGTCAAATGGGTCAGCTACTCTAAGCCTACATGGGAGCCTTCCCAGCACCTCGAGCACTCCCAGGAGCTCATCAATGAGTTCCACCACCGCTTCCCCAATAAGCCCAAGTTATGATGGAGATGAGGAAATGACAGAGCTCTCCCTATCCCCTACCATGACCGCACTAGTTTTTGACCAGTATGGACGAATTTGCACCTCCCCCAAAGACAGCACAGTGAAGGAGGAACCCCTCGATGACCCTCCAGCATTGGGTCTCAAAACTATCACCAACCAGAGTTGGGCACCGGTCTCGCCCAAAGGAAAACCCCAGCCCCTGGAGCCACTACTTTGTGCTCCACAACCGCAGTTCACCCTGAGTCACCAGATCCAGCGATGGGAGAAACAGGTTTTGCCACCTATTTCCCCCATATCGCCCCTTGGTTCACCAGTGATCAAGGTGGACCCAGAGAAACCCTATTAGTAGTATGCGCCAATATCAAAAGTATCCGCCAGTCGTAGCGGATACACCCCCCCACCAGTGCCAGCAGTTCCTATCGATCCCCAGCTCCTGGAAATCAAGGAGGAACACCTACCCCAGGTACCACTAGAAGTAGCTGAATGTGATTCAGTAGTGTGCCAGTATTGCCCACCGATGCCCCTGCATGTCCGGCTTGGAAATCTCAGGGAAAGATTGCGCTGGATAGTGGAGAATGTGAGGGATGACCACCTGAGAGAAGAAGTATTCCTAGCTGTCACAGGAGTTCCAGCTTAAAGAGGGTGATACTGTAATGAACCGTGGTCATGTACTTTCCTACTTGTTGTATTCCCCTTGTGTTTCCTATTATTAGTGATGTTCTTTGGAATTCCGCGTTATGAATCATGAATTATCACTCGGTCATGTATGGTCACTCATGTTTAGCTGTCTGCCTTGCGGAGGTCATGAGAACAGTGTTTAGATTAAGTGACATATGGGAAAGGGTCATGTGGATAAAACAGGTTTTATAGAGACTGCTCTAGAAGGGAGGTAGTGCTCTTGGCGATTGGTATAAAAGAGAAGGAAATCTCGCGGTCCTGTCTTTCTTTCTCTTTCTTCTTCACACAGTATCTCAAGTATACACCTTAGGAATAAAGAGTTATTCCCACAAACCTTTAGCACATCATTGCCTCGCCTAATGCGCACCTCTTGAGTCCTCTACAGAGTTGTGTATCTTCTTCTATCCTGATTTACCCAAAAACCCTGATACAGACTGAGCATCAGTTGTATCGCTGGAGGAGTTGTCCTTTACACCTAGACAGAGATCAGTTTTATAATTAGAGAATCAAGGAAAGGTTTAGCATGATCATTCATGACCTTTAGAGAGAAGACTCTTCAAATCCTATCCTCTAACGATGTGACTGATTGGTATATCACAATGAGATCAAGGTGATAAGCCTTGTCATTAACCATGTACATCCATTCTCATGTATGTCATGTTGTCAACACCTCACCTCACTTAGTTAGAGCTTGGTGGTAACAACACTTATCATATGGTTCTATGGCTCATAAGATGATCATGGGTTCTGACAAACTTTTTATTTGATGTAGAACAAGTTCCTTATATGTCCTAGTACCTAGGTAAACCACCTGGTACAATCATCTGTAACACTACACCCCCCTTAAGGCATATGGTCCCCATGTACAACGGTTAACAGGTTAGTAGAGGTTCACCACTAGAGGTATATATGAATGCCCCTAAGGTGAGAGGATGAAATATCCTAGGCTGCAAGAAGGAGATCTACTTAGGGTTGAGCATCTTAGCACAGTGATGTATCCACCTCCTGGAGTAGTCATAATCAACCATTATTGAAGGAAGGGTTACTTACTTAGTTCCTTCTCCTTCACTTGTGTAGTAGAGCATCCTCTCCTTCAATAACTTGTATTTCAGCATTTGGATGGTGTAGGCAATAGTTGACTAATTCCTCTATGGGTTCCCTATTAACCAAGAGGTTTTCCTCAGGTTCCTAAAAGCCCTTGTCATTGGAGTATCTTTCAAAGAGAACAAACTACTAGACTTTTTTATACCTTCAGTATAGTCAAACCTTAGGGATTTCTATAATGAAATAGTTCTACTCCCCATTATCAATTTCTCAGTTGGAGGCAGGATCTTAAGGGAACTTGGTTGACTCATGGTAAGGTTCCAGCTAGGAGATATATAAAACTATATGTATCTTCTAGGAGAATGGGAGTTTAAGCTTGTAAGCCCTTTCCCCTACCTATTTAAAGACCTAGAATGGACCAGAGAATTTGGAGTCCAACTTGTATGAAGGCCTGGGAGATGGAAGATTTCCTTGTTTAGGAAGTACTATGTCACTATGCTTGACTGGAATAGATTCCTGGTGATGTTTGTCATACTAGGTGACTAATTTGACTTGACCATCAAGGAGTCTTTACTCAAGGTTAGACCAGGAGTGTTGAAGTTCCTTAGTACCTTTAAAGAAGGTGACCTACTATATAGCATCCAATAATGGGTGAAAGTTTGTAAAGATTGGGGAAGAACCAGTTGAGGATGATTGTGCATTATTATAAGTGAACTTATATAGTAGTAGGAAAAAAACCTAATCTGTTTGGTTGAAATTAACATACACCTTTAGGTATACTTCTAGGATTAGTTCAACCTTTCCATCTACCTATTAGTCTAGGGGTAGGCTGCTGTTGACTTAGAGAGTTTCACCATAAGTTCATCCATCACTTCCTTCTAGAAGGAGTTAAACTTATGAACCCTGTCCAAGACTATATTAGTCAGCAGCTTATGGAATCTCCAGATCTCGTAGACAAAAGTGTTGGGCAGAACCTAGGAAGTTGCATTTGGCACTAGTGGTATAAAATGTACTATCTTGGTGAAACAATCTATGATAACCCATATTTGAGTGGAGCTATCAGAAGAGGGGAGGTCTATGATAAATTCCCTAGAGATTAATTCCCATGGCTAGTAGGGAACTTCTAGAAGAAGGATTTTGCTATATGCCTTATGTCTCTATGCCTTGTTCCTCTGGCACTAGTTATAGGATGATATATACTCAGCAATATCCTTCCTGATTATTGGCTAGTAGAAGTCCCTATCAATAAGCTCATATGTCTTATCCTAGCCATGATGGCCTACTATAGGATAGTTGTACCTAGATTCAAGGACCTGTTTACAAAGGGAGGATAGGATATATCAGAGGCTATTGTACTTCAGGAAGCCCTCAGACACTTAATAGTTACCATTGGGACCCTGGCAATGAGCCTAATACTCTAGATTCTAGGCAGTTACTTTCTTTATATCCTCAATAAAAGTGGGATGTAGGGTAGTAAGTGATCACTCAATAGTGGTAATATACTAACCCTTTTTGAGGAAGAGAAGCTCTTACTCAGGTGCCCCTTCTCTATGACTGTGGGCCCCATGGTACGAGAGTACATCAGCCTTAGTGTTATAGGTTCCTAGTTAGTAAACAATGTGAAAATTCAAGTTACCCATTTTGTCCATCCACCTTACCCGCCATTGTGAGAGAACTTTAGTTGTTAAGAAGTATTCAAGGTTCTTATGATCCATGACAACTATTACCACATGTTCTGATCTTGAACACCAGTGCCTCCATTGGTAATAGACACAATCAACTATGTATAGCATCTCATTATCATAAATCTTGTAGTTGTATTCTGGAAGATAGATTTGAACTAGCTTGTCAGCTTTGTATCATGCCGTTCCTCTCTGTGGCATGTGGTATAATGTCATTCAGGTGCATGGAACAAGGGGGCTCACTGGCAACAATGATATGTATATGCACCAATCCTTAATACCACAGTCATTCAAATATAAGAAAGTACAGATGGGGCTCACTATAGGAAATTTTTCTCAAATGAAAATCCTGACAGAGTCCAAAGATCCCTCTAAGTTACATAAAGTCCGCGATAACTCCCAATACCCCAATACCTAGCCCCATATATACACATACAGGTGCGCACATGCCCCTAAAACTCAACTATTGACACTTATTTACAGTGCTTGCGCTGAGAGTGGGCAATGATGGAGGCTTATTTAAAGGTTGAGTCACGAAAATAACAAAACCAAGGGTAATCTTGAGTGCTTCACAGACAAGCACGAGAACTCCTAGATAATTCTTAGTTTTGTGTTGAGAAGCGGTTTCGGAACCCTAACCCATCGCTTGATATTCATCGTTTGAATGTGACTAAGCATGGCTTTGGGTAAGAGTTTCTGAGCTTCCCTAAGCAACTTTGATGCTAAAAGAACCGGGGCATCACACTCAACTAAGAGTATATAACATAGGTTCAGTAGCTCCCATTTTTATTGCTTCCCCCCACCTTTTTAGGTCCAAGTATGATATCCTGAGCATACCCAAAGGTACGCGGGTAGACACGGCAACAGGCTGAGGAGTCCGTAGACTAACTTAAGCTGACCTTAGGTTGAACTGTTGATTACCTTCCTCAGAACTACCAGGGTACTTACACCTTAAAGGGTTTGCTGCCTTTGTTGGCCTTCGTTGATACCCAAGTAGACCCCTTAGAGACAAGTCCTAGTTGCCTCCACCACCGTCACACTCATTAGTACCAACTACTACTCAGCGCTTTGATCTAGGGCGATGGGAAAGAGACACCAGTAATGTGTTAACTGGGCCCTCGCTTCCTCACCCAGGGGCTTTGGGTAAGAATATTCAAATTGCGAGATACTCTTCCTGTCCCATACATTTTCGAGTGGTACCGGGCGACAGCGTTCTTATAGCGCGATTATCTTTCTATCGCAGATTCTTATAGCGATCTTCGTCTGCATTCTTGTACATGTACAAGAAAGTATTTGTGTATGAGACATGATTCAAGCAAATATCGCTGCTCCGTGAGTAAGATAGTAGCACCGTATGTGAGATCGTACTCGTATATGTACTCTCGACGACAATTACTTTTGCAACTCAAGTGACCGACATTGCTTTTGGTCATTTTGTGATAAGTGATCTTTGTAACATTTTCCATATGGGTATACCTATTCGAAAGCTACGCATTACCATACGTTTTGTGTAATTACTCGACCTTCCGTGTATTCCTGGACCTGGAATAACATTTTTTCAGGTAAATAGGCACGTCCTAACTTTTCGGCGACATTTAATCTTTTGCAAATGCGGCCTCAGTACATGTATTCCTATCGAAAGATGTCGTGATGCCAATATACGGGGACTCGACAACTACACCCATGGATGGGACTAAAAACAGGATTTCAGGAAGACATTGAAGAGCTTTTGCCGAAAGATGTGATGAGGGTGGAGCAGATGCTTTGG
>JABYPW010000556.1:0-23933 GCA_016880775.1 Phymatotrichopsis omnivora | reverse complement strand
GTCCATAGGTATTTAATTAGTGGTTACCAGTGCAAGAACATCCCAATTTCTTTTTGAGCCAAAGTACCTTTTTCGGAATACCAAAGCAATTCATATCCGCACCGGCCCTGGCCTCGGAACGACTCGTTCACCTCGGGTTTCATTACAAAGTTACACAATCTTTCCTTCTGAAATGAGGATCATTTCACAAATAACAGGCTCCCACAATCCAAACTGGAAGCGCGCGCGCCTGTTAGCCGCAAAATACCCAGATACCTCGGTTGTCTTTTTCTGCGTTCTCTGGTGGGAGGAGGAGTGTGGAGAGGGGCGCCGGGAAGAGCGTGGGGTGCACAGCCATGAGTACAATCCGGATGGGGAAGTTATAAGACGGAAAAGGGGGAGGGATGCTTGTTGGGAGGTTTGCTGATTTTAGCGTGTTTTTCAGTCGAAATTTAGCATGTATGGCAGGGGCTTTCTGCCTCAGGGGACAATTGTTTAGGTAGGTATATCCTTTCCGTTGTCAGAGAATTATGAACTTTTGTGCCGTTTTTCAAAGCTTGGCCAGCAAGGCTCTCTCGTCACCTTTTCGCTCCTATGTTTACCATACGATATAGATCAGGAGCTGAAATCTTCGGTGTAATATGCCACTTTGTTGATGAACCGATGTTTTTGTATTTTGTTTCTTGTTTTATGTCATTTGTGTATAGATTCGCATTAAATACTTGAAATTACTTGGTCGTCAAGTCCCTCCTTCAGTGATCTACTCTTCATTTCTTAAGCTCTCAGCTATCTAGTTATACGCAACACGAAGTTTTTCACTGGCCTTCATACAAATATATCGACTCTTCTCTTGACCAGTGTGCAGAACCCAACATTCAATATTATGATCACATACGCCATCACTACGCTTTGCTCACTCCGTTTTCTATTAATTTCTCTGTCTTGTTTGCTTATTCCAGTCTTTTCAACCTTTTCCCGCTGGAAATTTTTTCCTTTTCTCCCTTCCCCCCCCCGGCCCTCTCCCTCCCTCCCTCCCTCCCTCCTTGATTATACATACTACCTTTATGGACGAGCATTTGCATATGTGTACATGTATTCACATAGATTCTCTAAATATATATTTCACCTTTCTCCCTTTGGCTATAGACATGCTCTGCACCTGTATGTATAAACATATGAATTTTAATTTCTCTCCCGTTTTATTTGTTCAGGTGCAAACCATCAGCATGTAACTCTACGCTATAGCGTATATGTATAAACATATGAATGTACAATGTACAGAGTTATATGTAGATTTGCTTGACGACCAACCCACAGACCTTAACTTACGCGTCCGCATCTCCGGGATCATTTTTAGGAAAATTACGAATGACCTTCCGCTGCGCACCGAACGAGTACTCGGGTCAGTATGCGTATAGGTGAAATAACATTCATGTACGACGCTATTGGGGCCATTATTAGATCCCATTTGGCTTTGGTGTAATGCATTATGTTGTGAGCTTAAGTCATCGGGGGTACAAGCGATAAGTTTCGAAGTTCTGCTCACTCTTTTCCACATGTAAAAACCACCAATAAACTCAGAGAAGGCGTGTGTTTGCAATACCGGCATACAGCTATAATTTTTATCGGATATGCAGGAATGACACCGGGCATGCATGACCCGAGTTCCAAAATTCTCGGACAGCTTTTTCTTGTCACAAATGTCACGATTAATTAACGTATATATTCCGACGAAGAATTGCGAATGAAATAGCTCACATCAAAAAAAAAAAAAAGGAACAAAAGAAATAGGTACGTGATTTAACAAGAATTCAAGTATATGCTGGTTCTAACCACTGACATTTCATTTAACAATTTAACCATCACGCGCTATTTTTTCTTGCCAGGCGTTTTCGAAACCCTCAAATAAAAATTGAAAACTCTTTTTATCTCTCCATTTTCGAACATGAGCTCTCAATCCTCCTCTGTTCCCCCCCTCGAGGTTACCCCGTGTACGCATTCAAATCCTTGCATTATTACACTAGGCCGGGTGGACTTACTACGGGATTTTAGAGTACCTGTTCCGTTTTTTCCTCCCCGTCATTCCTTGCTTTTCAGTTCTCACTCTTTTTTTTTTAAATATGTATTGGCTGTCTTTTGGTATCATGTTCTTTTACTTTCCTTTCACAAGCGCATGTCCGTGATTTATTTCGTCCGTCAGTAGTGTAGTTATGTTTGTAGCGCCAATAAAAAGATCGTCGCTAACTATATCTCCGATCACTTTCCCCCTGTATGCTTTACCATACTATTTTATACGATTGCGATCACTTTTGTTCACTCCTAAATACACAGACATATTACTCGTATATCTAGAAGTGGTTCGCGCTCTTGGCCTTTATCCCCTCCACATCAAATATAAAATACATGCAGTAATTGAAACTTAATACTTCAACACAAAAGAAGTCCATATGTGTAATCTCCACTTCCTCTAGTTATGTGCTGTCCTATGTCCAGAAAAGTTAGCAAATTCTCCCCGAAAAATGATTTTCAAAGTTCCGAAAACTACATTCATAAATAAAGAAATTTATTACAAACTACATGATTGCTCTAGCTTTTATTGGTTGCTATAGCTTTTATTGGTTGCTACCTAAGTCTGCAATGAAATGAAATGCAATTGGTGAATTGATTCCGAGGTTGGGATTTTGGTTTATGATGTGAAAATAATTTTTAGGTTTACAGGATGCTGCAAATCTTTTTGTCAGTCACCTAAAGTTCTTTAACCAGTAGTGGGCTTTATAAATATGATAGGAGGTGAACTCAGATTCTGATCATCATTAGGGCAAGATTAAGGTTACATTTGTTACTGTTATTATTCGATCACAACTAGCATTACTATACATCGCAAAACAAACATTTTAAATAGCTTTCACTATCTTTTCATTATATTTCTATATATCGCTTAAGGATATAAAACTATTGTATATTTACATTACTTTAAGTAAATACTAAAACCAAAACCTCTCAGATATATTGCTTCTGTAGTATGTATATAAGTGTAATATTTGATATAACTTAGCTACTTATAGAGATGGTAATGTAACTATGGAGTTTGAATGCACAATACTTACTACACATATAAGATCTACTAATAGTTACTCTATTAATTCTCATTTACTTTCTTTCCCCCTTACCTTTCTTCGCTCATTTGCTACTGCACTATCTGTTTTGTCGCTCCTTCTATCTGCTGTAGGTGTTGTTTAGGGGAGGTTTGAAGTTGTTATAGGTTTTGCCATACCATAGCTATAAAGGCTACATGTGGAGCTTGTACCTAGAAATAAATGCAACATGATTTTAAAAAAAAAAATTACTCTATTAACTCTATCCTTTTGTAATATTATATGAATTTTTTTGTTTTATTCAAGGTACAATTACTATATAGAGTTTTTTTTAACTAAACTACTAGAAAATTGTCAAAATATGAAGTTAAATATGAAATAGAATATGTATATGATTTTATGCTTTAAAGCCCTAATGGGGCCTTCTATAGAGAGGTATATCTGTATATAGCTATACTATATAAGGTATCAAATAGAGTGAGGAAGTGAGGGCCTAGTGAATGCATTACTGGTGTCTCTTTCCCATTGCCCTAAATTTAGAGTCTCAGTACTAGTAAGGGTAGCAAATAGCTAATGAGCATGATACTGGTGGGAAATCTTTACACCAGTTCCTAAGGGGTCTGCTCAGGTACTTTTAAGCTCTAATAAAGCCCATACTAGCCCTCTAGCTCTATCAGGTATTAGTCAACAAACATAGGTAGTCCTTAGAAATATAATTAGCAGTTTAACCTATAGGCAGCTTAAGCTAGTCTATGGACTCTGCAACCTATTGCCATGTCTACCCATGGTATCATACTTCTACCTTAGTAAAGAGTGGACCTTTACCTCTGGCATTAACCTAAATAGGAGCTACAGAATATATGCCTGTGAAATTAAGTTTATGTATACATTCCAGTTCTGTAAGTATTAAAGATACTTCAGGAATTTAAAGTGTTAGATAAGGCATCAAAGAAAAACACTCCCCCATGAAAAGAAACTATAAGAAATAGTTAGAAAAGTAATCAAACTAGAAAATCAATGATAGATACAGGTTTCTCCCTGTAAAAACTACCAGAAATAGATATATTCTCGGGAGAATAAAGAAATTTATAATGTGGAGAGGTTGATCCTAGAGGAACTTTGTCTATGAGAGGTATCTAATCATTAAAGTATTTTAGAATCCTATAAAAGAAACATATACTAAGGGGGGAATGGAAAGCGTTACAAGAATATAGTTTAAGGGGAATACTCTAAACAACTAGTACTACAACTTATAATTTATATATGTAATGTTATTTTAGGATTCCTGTTTTTATTTCCTTAATGTATAATACTAGGCTTTGTATTAATTCTAGGGATAGGAAAATCTAGTAGACTATAAAGTATACTAGGTTTTTATCTAGCTATAAATTTAACCCATTTTATATTAGAGGGATTGTATAAAAGTTCTCTATAGAAAATAACAAATAGCAGATATTTATTCTTAATAGGCTAATTTTCTAGTAGAGAACTTGAATACTACATGTTATAGAATACTGATAGTAGTGATAGCAAAGCAAGGTATTAGCTTCTAAGTATAATATAGTAGCTAAGTAGACTTTTAAGATATGATCTAGAAAATTTATAATATATATAGTGAAGGTATTATGAACAAATAGTCTTTATATAGGCTAATAATCTTAGGGTACTATAGGTTCCTTTATCTATACTATAACCCTATGTTATTCAGAGGTTTTCCTTGACTCATTTCTGTAGTATAATAGTGAAGAGTAGTTTAGAGGAGGGGTGTAAGTTATTTTTATTCTTATAGTTGCATAAGTAACTTTATAAAGAATATCTACTTGTATATCTACTAGCTATGGTGTAATAAAAATACATCTCCTCTAAAAACAAACAAAAGAGTAGAGTGAAAGAGTAGTTTAGGTCTAATGTGCTATTTATATATAGAACTAAGGAAAGATATTTCAGGTTTTAGGTATAGTAGTAATTATCATACTAGCTTATTAATTTATATGGGGGCCAAGGCTTTAGAGGCTATGAATTACTTGGTACTCTATAGGTGTATAGAGGTAGTATAAATTTCTTCTTTTTCTATACTTATTAGACCCAGGGATATATTTTAGTCCTGTAATATACTATTATGCATAAAGATCACTACTTTTTTATGTAACTAGGAAAGTACTATGAGAGGTATTTTAGTAGGATAGAATCCTTTTATTGTTCTAACTCTGAGAGCTTTAAAGTATTATAGAAATATAAGTCATGGTTATAGTGTAAGAGTCTTCCTAGTACTAGTGCTTAATAGTTGTTTATAGTATAGAAGTATCTAGTAATCTATAGTTTAAGCTCTTAAAGTAGTAATACTATTATATGTAAAGTAGTCATCCTGATGCTCCTATGTATAGGACTATGTTTTTGCTTTTAATTGAGTACACATACCCTGTCTATATAATAGTGACTGAAGGAATCTAAATTCCTCTATAAAAGTAGTAACATATAGGGTAAATACTATCATGCTATAATTCTCTTTAGGTATAATTATGGCTATGCAGATTTCCACTTATTTTAAAGTATAAGCCCTTTATAAAAATTATAGTCTTCTTAGAATAGGGTAAGGGCCTTAAGTACTCTAGAGATACAAACCTAGAAGTACTTATAGAGGGTATCATTTATATCTATAGAATAGCCTAGCTATTATACTATATTAGCTAGTTGAATGTTCTATAAATTTCAATTAGGGGTACAGTTTACTGTTGTTCACTTTTTCCTAGTTAGTGAATAATTTCTATCTTATAGAGTAGGGATTATATATTGATTATGATAATAGACTCATAGAGGATATAGTACAAGGTATAGTACAAGAAGCTTCACAAGAGGGTATTACTAAGTAGACTCAGATATATCAACTAGTAAGCTAGAACTACTTATGTATCTACCTTTTATCATAGAGTTAAAGCAAGATAAATACCTCAAGAGAGAAAAGAAAACCATATTCTTAAGGCTTGAAGATGGTATAAGACTTGAGATAATGGCTAGCAAGAGAAAAGAAAATATAATACATTGCTTGTTATAAGATTCCTTTGGTTACTATTATATGGACAGGGCATGTACACTCAATTAAGAGCAAAGAAATAGTTATATACATAGGAGCAATAAGATATACCTTCATCTACTAAGCACTATCAGGGTAACCTTCATATTACTATTATGATGATTAGTCATAGTCACTTATATAAACTCAATGAGTAATGAGAGAATTATGTACAGATAGGGAAAACTTGATTATACTACAAAACCTATAACTAACTAGTAAATTATGTATTAAGGAGTAGCATGATTGGAATGTGAACCTATAACATTATATATTACTACACAACAATACCAGGACAGCTATACCACTAGACTATCCTCGCCCTATATAATATATCACTAGATATTATGTTCCTTTAGTCACTACTATATGGATAGGGCATATACACTCAATTAAGAGAAAAGACATAGTCATATACAGAGGAGTGTCAGGATGTACCTTTATCTACTAAGCGCTATCAGGGTAACCTTTGTATAGCTATTATGATCATCAGGGAAATATGTATAGTAAGGAAAAATTACTTATACTACAAAACCTATAACTAACAGGGAAATCATGGTATTTAGCTGTGGTATAAGCAGGATTTGAACCTATGATATTACCTGTTACTATATAATGACACTAGGACAGCTATACCACTAGACCATCCTTACCCCTCATAAACCATTGCTGATCTTAACTCCCCATTTTGATTACTTGCAATCTGGATAGGGTATTTATGCTTGATAAGGAGTAAGGACATAGTCATACATTGTAGGAGTATCAGGTATCATATAGCTCATAATATATCACTTGTATTGATGTTCCTTCAGTCACTATTATATAGATAAGGTATATATACTTAATAAAGAGCAAAGATATAGTTATATATATAGGAGTATCAGGATGCACCTTCATCTAGTTAGTACTATTAGGGTAACCGTTATATAGCCATTATGTTTATCAGTCACATTTACTTACATAGACTTACTAAAAATTATAGAACCATGCATAGTTAGGAAAGACTCGCTTACGATAAAAACCTTATAACCAACTATCAACTTGTGGTATTATGGATTAGCATAAGTAGGATTTGAACCTATAACATTGTGCATTACCACATAATAATACTAGGACAGCTATACCACTAAACTATCCTTACCCCTCATAATACATCACTCGATAATTTATTTCTATAATTCTAAGTTTTATAACTGACTTACTCTAGGAGGGCATTTACGCTTAATAAAAAGTAATAATATTACTATAAGTATTAGACAGAGAGAAAAGAATAGAAGAAAAAGCAAAAAAGAAAGAGAAAAGAAAAAAGAGAAAAGAAAAAGAAATAGAAAAGAAAAATCCTATATCCTCCCTATTACATCTATAATTTAGCAAAGTTCTATAGAAAAAGGAATAAAGGAAAAAGAAATCTATCAGTTCTATATCACCACTTATGGTGAGGTATATAGAACTTATAGTAGTCTCCCTATTCCTTTATTCACTATCTTCTTCTAGAGCTCTATATCCTTATAAGGCAGGTATTTAGTTTCCTTATCCAGGTATAATTTTTGTTTGATATCTTGTATTATATAGCATTCATGCAGGAAATATTGTATTGATTAGGGTTTGGTGTAGATGAATATTACTGTATAAATAGTTACCTTAACTGTGCTTTGCAAGTTATCTCCTATGTTATATGACTATGTTTTATACTCTTAATTGAGTGTGATGCCCTATCTATACATAGTAAATCCAAGGGAAGGTTATAGAGCTACAGATGTATATTTGCAGGTGGAGGTAATAGGAGTTCAGTATATAGGTTTAGCCTGTCCTAAACTAGTATACTCTTGTTGTGATATATTTGTTGATGGTGGAGTATGGGTCTATGCTTTTGCTGATTTTCTTTCCAGTAAATTTTTCAAAGTTTTCCTATAGCCAGTCTTTCATGTATCATTAGATGGTCAATTGAGTTATTGCCTTTATTCCTTATCTTTTTTTTCTAAAGACCTCCAGTTTATTAGGGTAAGTCTTTGTAATCAGGTGTATGGCTTCATTTCTTTCAATTCCTTGATATCTTATAGACCATTGAATCATTACCTTAATTCCCATTTCTTAGAGTTCCTTGTTTATGCTGAATATCTTAGCTACTAGGTACTGAGTTAGAGAGGGGTAAAGGCTTTATGTAACTATTAGTACTGCTTAGCTGTATAAGAAGATTATGGTGCTTTTGACTATTCCACTTTTCTTTCCTAGTTCCCATAAGTTTTTGAAGGACATTAGTATTCCTTATAGTTCACCATCAAATATTTATACTTTAGATCATAGGGGTTTAATCATGGTCATTTATGCCTTATTTTATAGCTAGAGGATACTTGTAACTCTAACTTATATGCTTTCTGATACTTTAAAACTGTCTGAGTAGGCTACTGCTTCTATCTTATCATAGTGGCTTAGGAAGGTTTTGAAGGCTTTTTCTTCATCTAGGAAGGGGATCATATATGGTCAGCCTTCTCTACTAATTGGCCATAGTCTTAATAGGGGTATGGTCTTATAGAGAGAGAATATTCCTTGTCTGATGCTGTTCTATATGGTCTATAGCATGGTGTTGATCTAGAGCATTCTTGTTATAGACTATATACTTACCAAGGTCTAGCATTTCTAGTTTAGGGTTGGTAGGAGTGAGGGCCTATTTTTTGGTCTATATAGGAGTGGTGGTCCATAATATATCACTTGATATTATGCTCCCTTAGTCACTATTATATAGACAGGTTATGTACACTCAATTAAGAGTAAGGCCATAGTGACATACATAGGACCAATCCTCGCTAATCCCTGTGAGGGTAACTTCATATATCCATTGTGATCATTGGTCACAATTACTTACATATGCTTACCAGTGAATAGGGAACTATATAGAGTTATGGAAAACTTAATTATACTACAAAACCTGTGACTGACTGGGAAATTGTAGTATCAAGGAGTAGTATAAGCAGGATTTGAACCTATGATATTGCATAGTACTATATAATGATACTATAATAGCTATACCATTAGACTATCCTTGCCCCTTATAATATGTCACTGATATTATCATCTATTAGTCACTACTATATGGATAGGTCAGGTATACTCAATCAAGAACAAGGCCTTATTCACATACATATGAGATATACTCACTAAGTGCTATCAGGGTAACATTCCTATAGCCATTATGATCATAGGTCGTATTTACTTACATTGACTTATCAGTAATTATGGAACCATGAATCATCAGGGATAACTTACTTATGCTATAAAACATGTGGCTGACTAGGAATTTATGGTATTAAGGAATAGCACAAGCAGCATTTGAACATATGAAATTGTGCATTACTGCACAATAACACTAGGATAGCTATACAAATAGATTATCCTTACCCCTAATAATAAATCACTGATATTATAATCCCTTAGTTACTATTATATAGACAGGTTATGTACATGGAACTAAGAGTAATGCCAAAGTCATATATAGAGGAGTGATACTCGCTAAGCAATATCAGGGTAACATTTATACAGCTATTATAATTATTGGTCATATTTGCTTACATGGACTCACTAGTAATTATGGAACTATGCATAGTTGGGGAAAAGGCATTTATGATACAAAACCCATAACTGACTAGGAAATCATAGTATTGATAAGTTCATAATAAATTGCTTCTATTGATATTCCTTCAGTTACTATTGTATAGACAGGGCATGTACCTTCAATTAAGAGTAAAGGTATAATCATATACATAAAAGTAATACTCAATAAGTACTGCTATAGTAACCTTTAGATAGTTATTGTGATTATCAGTCACATTCACTTATACAAACTCACTAGTAATTATACAACTATGTATGGTTAGGGAAAACTTACTTACACTTTAAAAACTATGACTAACTAGGAAATTATAGTATTAATGAGTGGCATGAGTAGGATTTGAACCCTAGACAATGTATATTACTGCACCATAAGACCAGGATAGCCACACCACTAGACCATCCTCTCCCATATGATAAAATAATATTATGCTCCCTTGGTCACTATTATATGGATAGGTTAGGTATACTCAATTAAGAGCAAGGCTATAGTTATATACATAAGAGTGATACTTAATAAATACCATCGGGGTAACCTTTATATAGCCTATAATAAATCACTGGTAGTGTTACTCCCTTATTGACTATTATATGGATAGGTTATGTACCCTTAATTAAGAGTATAATGATAGTCATATACATATGAGCAATATTTGCTAAGCACTTTCAGGGTAGCCTTTATATGGCTATTTAAGTCATCAGTTGAATTCATTTACATAGACTCACAAGTAATTAGAGAACTATATACAGTTAGGGAAATCTTGCTTATATTATAAAACCTATGACTAACAAAGAAATCATGGTATTAAGGAGTGGCATAAGAGGGAGTTGAACCCACAACATCACATATTATCACACAATGATACTAAGACAGCCCTATAACTATACCATCCTCACCCTGCCTATAATAAATTACTCACCAATTTATGTCCCTTTTTCTAAGTTTTATATCTGACTTCCTCCAGGGGAGTGTTTACACTTAATGAAAAGAAATAATATAGCTGAAAGAAAAAAATCCTATAGCTGAAAGAGATAGATGTTGAAAAAGAAAAAGAAAGAAGAAAAAGAAAAAAGGCCTCTATACTGCTTCCTTTCATCCATCACTTCCCTCCATCTTGAGACCTTTAGAAAAGAATAAAAATTAGAAATTGAAAATAAACTATACCTTACTACTATATCACTACATTTAGGGGGGGATGAAAATCCTTGGTAGTCTTTCTATTCCTTCCTTCACTACTTATGCAGCATGGGGTACATCCCAGAACCTTCAAAAAGACCCTAGGAATAGTAATCCCAAAGCCCAAAAGACAGGACTATAGCTCATTTAATGTATACAGGTGCATGTTCCTTATCGACACCATAGGCAAAATCCTGGAAAACATAATAGTAATAGGGCTTTCCCAGGTGGCAATAGACTAGGGAATGAGAAATAAAAAATAGTATAGAGCACTTCTAGGAAGGTCAACTATCGATGCTATTAATATAGTCAAACATGAAGCAAGAATAGTATAGAACCAATACTAAAAGGTCATGCATCTTTTTCTTAACATCAAAAATGGTTTCAACAGAGTGGACCACAAAGAGCTAATCAAGATCCTAAGGGAGCTTGACACTATATGATACATATTCGGCTAGACCCTATCATTCCTAAGCCAAAGAGAACCGACCTTTACAGACAAATATGCTGTATCAAAATTCTTTAGAGTAAAAATTGTAGTCCTGTAAGGGTCACCTGTCTCCCCTATACTATTTTATATATATGTGGTAGTACTAATAGAAGATAGCAGGGTGGGCATCTAAACTTTCATTTCTGTAGATGACCTATATATACTAGCAGTAGGAGAAAGCTATAAGAAAAATAGGAGGACCCTAGAAAGTTTTTATAGTGGTATACTGAAAGGTAGGTTGGAAAAAAGGAAACTATCACTGTCATAAGGAAAGGCCAAGCTTCAACACCTCTACATATGAAATAAGGAAGTCCTAGTAGTCAAAGTCCTAGGTAAAAAAATTGAGCACTTGTAGTCCCTGAGATACCTAGGAGTAATTATGGACACAAATAAAGGATACAAACAACACTACCAGCACAGGGAAGGTGCAGCCTAAGATGCACTGAGCAGACTTCAAAGGCTTTCTATAGGTATCTGTAGACTAAGCCCTTTTATGGCCCTAAAACTACTAAGAGTAGTAGTTATCCTATTACTCATATATAGAGCAGATTCCTTCCATCCCTATAATATCACCAAAGGAGCCCTTAGAGTCCTAGACAGAGTGCTAGTAGCTAGACCTCAATGGGTATAAAGGATACACAGATCGACAGATGGAAGAAAAAGCTTAGTTAAAGCTAAAATCCCCCTAGCAGAGCTACAACTAGAATGGGACTAAGTAAACTAAGGAGCAAGACTGCTCACCATCGACTAAACCCACCTAAACTACTCAAGACTCACAAATATGCTAGGGAGGAACTGCCACTGATAAACCCTAATATAATACTATCCTAGAGGCTAGAGACCTTAGCATAGCCTATGACAAGATAGCTCTAACTAGACTCACTCATTGGTTCCATAAAAGAAAGCATAGGAAAGTAGGCCCTCATAAAGTACAACCTCCTACAAGAAGTCTAGCCATGGCCAATTGATGTGACAGGGTGATTGGAACTAGCAAACTTCCTAGAAAAGGACTAAACAATTGTGACATGGCTAAGTGCCTTTGACAACATAGAGCTAACCATCTTTACTGATGTATCAAAACTTAATGACAATAGCCAGGTTTGAATAGCAGTGGTTATGTATAGCAGAGGAAAAGAAGTAGGAAGATTAGCCTTAGTACTAGGATCTAAGGTCCAGGTATTTGATAGCTAACTAGAGGGAATTAAGATAGCCTTCACAAAAGCCTGTGAGTAAACTAGACTTAGAAAGTGCATCAAAAAACTCTACATATTCTCTGACTCCTTAGTAGCTTTGGTAGTAGTGGCCAACCCTTCCCCCTCCCTTACCTAGAATACAGTAAAGGCAATATTCCAACTAAACCAGAAACTCAAAAATAGAGGAATCATAACCAAAATGGAAAGGGTCCCTGGGTATGCAGGAGTTGAAGGGAATGAGGTAGTAGACCAACTCGCCAAATCCAAATCTGCCAAAAAGGAACTAAAGAAAGCAAAAATGGGGAATAAAAAAGAAATGACTATATCTACTATCCAATACAAAAGCCAAAAAAGAATGTGGAAAAAATTAGACACCTATGTAAATAAACCTCTGGAGAAAAAAGTTGACCCCTATACAATGATAGCCAAATACTAAGCGGCAAGGGCCTTCCAGTTGTGGACAGGACACTACTAGATCCCAAACCTCTTTTACTTTCACTGAGAAAGCAACTACTGCCTGTATAGAGAAACCTAGAGCATGGAGTGCTACCTGATGGAATGCCAGACTACCCAACTAATGAGACAACAGCTGTACTAAGGAAAGAACATCGTGTACATCCTATACAAAGATGTTAACCTGTGCAAAAAGATAGTCAAAAAAGGAGTTAGAAAACTGCTAAATAAGGCTAAGGTTCCCCCCCTACCCCTGATAGTAAAAATAGAAAGAGAAGGAACTAGACAAGAACACAAAAAAAGTGAAGAAATAGGTAGCTAAATTGATTAATTGAAAAAGGATAGGGGTCATAGGGTATACTCTTTTCTTTTCTCCTTTGTCTACTTTTCCTTCCTCTTTTTTCCTTTTTCATTTTTTTTTTTTTTAATTCTGAAAGAAGGCTTCTTTGTAAGGTGTAAGTACGCAGTAGATAAAAACTTATTTGGAAGAAGGTCGGGGGTCATCTTCTTTCCTTCAGTTATGTCTTTGCTCTTAATTAAGTGTAAACACCCTACTGGAGGATAGGTTATATATAAAACTATAGTATAGGGAAATTTATATCCTTTCCTTCCTTCACTATATTTTCCTATAGTTCTATATCCTTGTACATGAGGAATCCTGTCCTTGTCTAGGTAAAGCTTTTGTTTTATTTTGTTTTTGGTGTGATATCTATGTAGGTAGTGTTATTATGATGGAAGACTTGTAAAGGATATATTGTAAAGTATTAGAATAGGAGGCTTTGAAAGAGGGTCTTACTAAGTAAACTCATATATCTTAACTAGGAAGTTAGAACTACTTATTATTTCACTTTTTATTGCAGAGTTGTGATAAAGATAAATATCTTCAGAAGAGAAGTAAAATATATTCTAAAGGGTAGAGGATAGTACAAGATATGAGATGAAGGCTAGAGAGAGAAATGGAAACATAACACATCACTTGTATTAATACTCCTTCAGTCACTATTGTACAGATATGTTATGTACACTGAATTATGAGTCAGGCCATAGTTACATACATAGGAGTGATATTCGCTAAGTGCTATCAGGGTAACCTTTATATAGCAATTGAGGTCATTGGTCACATTCTCTTACATGGACTCACTAGTAATGAAGGGACTATATAGAGTTAGGGAAAACTTAGTTACACTACAAAACCTACAACTGAGTAGGAAATTGTGGTATTGAGGAGTGGTAAAAGCAGGATTTAAACCAATGACATTATGTATTACTGTACAATAACACCAGGACAGCCATACCACTAGACCATTATTACCTACATAATACATTGCTCAACTCTTGAATTCCTTAAGTACATTTAAATCTTATAGAACTAGGATATGTACACAGACCTAACTGTAAAAGTATAGATTTTGTAGCTCCCATGAAGTAAATGGTAGAGGTGAAGGTCCACTCCCTACTAAGGTCAGAGTGTAATACTACTGAGGTAGATATAGTAACAGGCTGCAGAGTCTGTAGAGTAGCTTTAGCTAAGTGTAGGTTAAACCGCTAATTACCTTTCTTAGGACTACTAGGGTTAACTGATACCTAATAGAGCTGAGGGTATATCTGGCCTTCATCAGAGCTTGAAAATATGTAAGCTATTACAGCCATAGTACCAAGGCCTCCATGTGATAATAGGTTATGCTAGTTGAGCAGCTCTTAGTGAGTATACCCCACCTACCCTGTGTATAAGGACCATGCAGAAGTAGGCTCTGCCCTAAGGAACTAGAACATGTCACCTCTATCATGATAAGTTAGGATCTGACTAATCCATCATCTGCTGATATATGTCCTAACATGTGATCTGATAAATCAGGTAACTTGCGCATCTAGTCAACATGATGGTATAACCTATGAGCTGATCGAGCCTGTATTGCATGATAATGATCTACCTGAGATCAGTGACCAATTGCTCATATATTCGCTGATTATTTCAATTACGACTCCTAGGAATGTTACAATCAGTGATACGAATATGTCAGAATGAGTTATGTAGGTTATAAGGAATTCTTTCAGGTTATATTTCTTATATAATCTCTTATATCATTGATGACTCATTTCTTTGGTTGGAAAAGTATTTAAGGACGATCTTTGGCTAGGTCTCTATTCCTCTTTTCCTTCTCTCTTCAGTCTATAGACTATCTACAAGCCTTAAGAATATATTCATTCTTACTATTGAACTTTATTCTACCTTTCTTCTCTTTATAGTATAAAAGTGTATTTGTAGATCCAGACTGGGAACAGTCGAGATATCTGAGTTTACTCAGTAATACCTCCTTCATTGAGTGGCACTTGCACTTTACTGAGCTATACCAACCCTGAAGACACCTGCTGTAACATAAGTAGACCCTTTAGAAATAGGCTTTAGGTGTTCCTACCATTATCATGTGCCCTAGCACTTTTCTATTATAACTACTACTTAGTATTAGATCTATAGTAATAGGAAAGAGATACTAGTAATGTGTTAAACAGGCCCTCACTTCCTCACCTCCTTTATAATACATTGCTTATGCAGTTATAAGTAGAAGCACTTCTAATGCTTATAGAACTATGGCATTATACACAAATTTAATTGCATGAATAAATAGATTCTATAAGTCCTATATAGTAAACATTAGAGTTAAAGCTGTACTCCTATGTAAGCATGTAATACCATGGAGGTAGACAGGGCAATAGGCTGCAGAGTGTGTAGAGTACCTTAAGCTACCTACAGGTTCAACCACTGATTATCCTTCTCAGAACTACTAGGGTTGAGCTATAGTATCACATGATAAGTGTTGTTACCACTGAGCTCTGACTAAGTGAAGTCAAGCTTTAATAATACAATGTTTATAGGATTGGCTATATATGATTAATGATGAGACTTATTACCTCAATCTCATCATAATATACTAATTGGCCATATCATTAAAGGACATGACCTAAGGAGGTATCCCCTCTGAAATGCTTATATGATCTTTCTAGAATCTGAGCTACTTCTTAATCTATCATATGATCATCTTTTATAGAATTCTTCTATAGCACATGGTAATTTGTAAGAGGATATTTTGATGAGGTTCTTTTCCTTTGTAATTCCTTAAATAATCTATCAGTTAGAATTGGTTATTTAAGAGGGAGCAGATGAGTGATGTGTTATGTTTCCTAAGACAACATAGCCTGATAAAAGTAACAATCTACTCAGATTCAGCAAAGGTTACTGAAAAGGCATAGGTAGGAATAGCTTGCATTTTCTACCAAAAAGACCAATAACAAATGGTGATAATTGTTACAGATGACTGTACCAAGTGGTCTACTCAGGTACCAGGATATGCATAGAACTTGTTCCAGGTTAACTAGAAGGTATGTTAGAATCTATGATCACTCTATGAGCTATGGAACCACATGATGAGTGTTGTTACCAACGAGCCCTGACTAAGTGAGGTGAGGCATTGACAACACGATATACACAAGATTTTACATATGCAATTGATAATAGGACTTATCACCTTGATCTCATCGTGATATGCTAATCAGTAGTATCGTTAGAGGACAGGACTTAAGGCGTTTCTTCTCTAAAGGTTCTAAATGGTCATGCAAAACCTTCCCCTGATTCTCTAATTATGAGACTGATCTCCTTCTAGGGAATCGTAAAAGATGATGGGAATCTTGATGGAATTTTTCAATGGGGTTCATTTCCTTAGTAAAGTTTCTCTATAGTCACTAAGTCAGAAATGGGTATTCAAGAGGGAGCAGATTTGTGATGTGTTTTGTTCCTTCTTCTCTCTCTAGCTGTCATCTAAAGTCTTGTACTATCTTCAAGCCTTAAGAATATATTTTACTTCTCTTCGATAAATTCTCTATCTTCTCTTAACTCCTCGATAAAGGTAGAAACACAACCAGTTATAACTTGCTAGTTGAGATATCTGAGTTCACTCATTAAGACACTCTTGCGAAGCTTCTTGTTCCTATACCTATGTGTACATCCTCAACAAGTCTCCTATTATACTATATTCTTATTGAGATAGCTTTATAAGATATCGAAATGACCAAAGCATATACTCCCTTGGCACTGGTTGCAGGAAACAGTCTCACTAGGCCTTCTAAGCCTAGTCGAACTACATACTCTTCTACTTCCTCTACAGGGACCTATGAGATTACCTTATAGCTAGAGGAGTTGGTATATGTGAAAACTCAGCAATAAGTGATCCTTGGGAAATATAACTGAACCCTCAAGGCCATCTTCAATGGAAGGGAATTTTTGGGTGAAGCTGTTTTTAAAGCAGCAAAAGTAGACCTCGATGCTATATTCCTGGAGTAAAGAAATGATGTTGCCACTATTCTCTACTCCATGATTAAAGTCCACTGGGAGCTTAAGCAAAAACTCTAATCCATAATAGTAGCCTTCCCCCATACTATTACTACCTATCTGCTCTAAGTGATGGAGCAGATTTAAAAGGAACAGAAATATTATACAGATCAGATAGCTAAGGCTAATACAGCTCATAGCTCGAAGGTGTATAAGCTAGAAACAGACCTCTTCAACACTCAGCAAAGGTTGACAGAAGTTAACCAAAGGAGGATTTAGATCGATGAACAAACCTCCCAACTTCCAGCCCTTTAGATTAAGCTTGATTTACTCAAACAGACACTTAAGATAGAAATTGACACCTTAATCCTCCTATAGTCCTAGCTTGCCAAAGCACAGGAGGAAATTCTTTATCTAGAAGCTCAAAAGGAAGCCTCCACCTCCTCCACATCTAAAAGGAAGGAAGAGGTGAAGTCTCTGGAACAGAAAATCACTAAGCTAGAAGTAGACCTTAAGGAGTAGAAGGAGAAGTACAGGAAGATGAAGTAGCCTATGTCTTGTCCAAATCCTCCTCCCCCAGAAAGTGTCTCCTCTATTGTCTCCCTAACTAACCTTAATCTATTCTGTCACTCATTTCCTACAAATATCTGACAATCTGCCACTCATAGGGGATGCTCTGTAGCTCAGGACTTTAACTCTGTTATCCTACAAAGATCCTCATCTGAGCCTACCATAACCCCATAGATACAGGGACTCACAGCTAATGATGTTGAGGCTATAGTGTTTAGGATCATTGCTAGGCAGATACCAGCTCCTCAGGATTAACCAGTAGTCCCACCTATTCCTCCTCCTACTCTGCATTTATACTACTCCAGTGCTATACCTCCACCACCAATGCTAACAGGCTTTAAAGGGCCTAAGTCAAGCAACCTGACCAAGTCCAGTGGAAAGCTAGAAGAGATCAAGAAGTTCCTGATACAATGTAAAACTTACTTCAATCTCCAGTCATAGGCCTTCCCTCAAGATTATGTCAAGGTGAAGTTCACATCAACCTTCTTCACTAGATAAGTAATGGCATGCTAGTAGTTGGCCTAGCAAATGTGGACTTGTCTAACAGTAATCTGGTCTGACTTCAAGGAAACTGTGAAGCCTCATTTTGGCATGCAACTCCTGAAGCCTGTAGCCCTTAGGGAAATGGTCAATACCAAACAAACCAAGGGTATCCTAGAGTATATCAGCAGGATTATAACCCTAAACCAAAGGGTGCTTCATCCTCTAGATATGTTTATTGAATGGCTAGCGAGGGGGCTCAAAAAGGAATCAAGACAAGCTATGGCCTTATAAGACAAGGATCTTTCTCCTGCTGAATGGGAGTCCAAGTTCATCCATATAGGTCTAGCCATGGAAGATGCTGAAGTAGCTATTCCTAAGGCCTAGAAAGGCTACCTATCTTACTCGAAGCCTAACTACCCCACTTATCGAAAACATAGTCAGAAGGAGAAGTGACCATCTAGTAGTAACTAGAAGACTAAACTTCGCTATATTCCTGGAAAGGAGTTGGAGTAGGCTAAGAAGAATTTAGCCTCTTAGAAATAGCGCTGCACCTCCTATAAAATAGATGAATACTTTATAAAGGGTAAGAGCACCATTCCCTAGCTAAATACAAAAAGGGCAGCTAAGCAAAAAGCCTCTCCAGAGCTAGAAGAGGATGAGAGTTCCTATGCCTATGAGAAGAGTAAGGGAAAGGAATAGGCAAGTTGAGTAGTAGATCTCCCTGACTCTTGCAAAGAGGAGGATGATATCCCCATAATTTGAAGTTGTTGCATACATCTCCTTTATCCAAAAAGTAGTGTTGCCTTACATTGCTATCTTAAGTTTTTAGAATTTTTGTGTTTTTGATTTCAAAGAATTTTTTACTTTACTTGCTCAAGTTTTGAAATTTCTGTTAGGAACTGGTGTTCCATGGGGATGAGCTATAGTTGTTAGTAGGAGGGCCACCAGTATTGAGGTTTGTATTTCTTTAACTGATGATACCATTTCTGTTTGTCTAAGGATGGTCTGAAGGCTGGAACATACTGGTCATGTAATAAACTACCACTCTTTGCTAGCATTACTCGTCACCTTCCCATACCCTACAAACCTTCTTATTCCAATACCCAAGTTTTGTGTATCATATAGTGGGCTCTACCTACAAGCCTCCTAGGAGAGATCAGGGAACATATCCACTATATCTGGTGTATCATCTGCTAGAGAAGGCCCTGCTTACGGTATATGTATTAAGGTTCTAGTGACTCTTTGCTGGGAAAACTTATAGCCTTATAGGAACAAAAACTTATGCTGTCACTGCAATTGCAACACTTGACAATGGCATAACTGGGGCCATGATCAGCAACTGCTTACCAGTCCTAAAGATCACATGAATCATTCCATTGAATGTCTATGCCTATGATAGTTGCTCCAAGTAGGAATGGTATTACACTCCTAAACTCCAGATGCAGGTCCTTAACCATTGTGAACTTATTGACTTTGATGTAGGCCCTATACCTCTAGACATTGACATCTACCTCTCTATCAATTAGTTTCATGACCATGAGCCCTGTGTTGACTATAATAAGGTAGAATTAGTCTCCTTTCCTTCAGAGAAGTGTCAGAAACACCTTGTAGTACCCAAGGTAGAAATGGTATCTGCCTTCTCTCTCCTCGGTGATGATAACTTCTATACCAACAATCAAGTAGTTGGAGGTAGATTAGTTGGGTAGGTGGACACCCTGATTAATAAAGCTGTAGTTTGTCACTGTTGCACAGCCATGACAAGAGCACCCATTCAAGATTTCTCTAATGTTTTCTTGTAGGCTTCCTCTACCTCCTCTTCTATTGCCTCTGAAGGATCCAAGTGGGAACAGATTTTCCCCACTATCTTCTCCGAATAACTTGTCTCTACACTCCCTCCTCATTGTGAATAGGATTATAAGATTAACCTAAAGGAAGTAGCAACACCACCCTGGGGCCCTCTGTATAAGTTATCGGAAACTGAGCTCTAGGCCCTATAGGAATACATTGCTAGGATGATAGAAGAAGGCAAAATCTGTCCTTCCATATCCCCTGCAAGAGCTCCTATCCTTTTCATCAAGAAGGCTAATGAATCCCTTCAGCTCTGTAAAGACTACTGCAGCCTCAACAAGGTGAATATCTAAAATAGGTATCCTTTACCCCTAATAATAGAACTATGGGATTGTATTAGTACCTCCCATTAGTTCTCCAAGCTTGACCTGAAAAATGGATATAAGCTCATCTTCATAGCCAAAGGTAATGATTGTAAATCTCCCTTTAGAACTAGGTATAGTTAGTTCAAATACCTAGTTCTACCCTTCAGCTTGCCAAATGTACCCTCAGTCTTTCAGGAAATAATAAAGACTATATTCTGACATCTCCTAGACCTTGGTGTCATCATTTACCTAGACAATATACTCATCTATATAGATATAAAGGAAGAGCTTGATTGTCTAGTCCATGAAGTTCTCTACCTCCTAGATAAAAACAAACTAGCCCTGAAGCCCTCTAAAAGCATTTGGGCAGTTCATGAAGTGGAGTTATTAGGCTTCATAATCTCAGACAAAGGGGTGTTGATGGCAGAAGATCAGGTCAAGATAGTCCAGGAATAGTCCTTTCTGCCCATAGTCCTTAATGTCTGCTCATTCATAAGGTTTACTAACTTTTACAGGATCTTCATTAAAGGATTCTTGAAGTTAGCAACTGCATTAACAAACCTCGCTAAAAATGACTAGCCATGGACCTAGGGTATTAGGGAATAGCTTGCATTTTACAGGGTTAAAGGGTTATTTACCAGTGCTCCTATACTGGTCTACTATGACTACTCTCTCCCCTTAGTTGTAAAAACTAATGCTACTAATTTCACTATTAGTGGTGTCCTTTCACACTAATTCCCTGATAGATCTCTTTGACCTATAGCATTACAGAGTTAGAAGATGCATCTACCAGATTATAACTATAAGATATACGACAAGGAGATGCTGGCCATATTTGACTGCCTCTATTACCAGTGGAGGCATTGGTGTTCAGTATAGGCCTATATAGTAATAGTCATCATGGACTACAACAACCCTGAATACTTTTCAACAACTAATGTTTTTTCTCAATGGCAGGTAAGGTGGATGGAGAAAGCAGGTAACTTTGACTTTCGCATCATCTACTGACTAGGGACCTATAACACTAAGGCTGATATTCTATCATACTATGGGGAGGATGCTCCTAGAGAGGGGGTACCTGAGTAAGGGCTCTTCTTCCCGAAAAAGGGTTAGTATATTACTGCTATTGAAATATCACTAACTGCCCTGCATCCTACCTTTGTTAAGGAAATGAAGAAAGTATCTGTCCAGGATCTAGAGTATCAAGTTCATCTCCAGAGTCCCACTATGCACTATTCAGTCTCTCAGGGACTTCTGAAAAATAATGGCCTCTGGTATGTTCCATCTTCCCTTTACAAACAGGTCCTTAAACCTAGGTACAACTATCCTGCAGCTAGGCATCTTAGGTCGGATGAGATGTACAAGCTTATAGATAGGGACTTCTACTAGCTAACTATCAGGAAGGATGTCACTGAGTATATATCCTCCTATGACCAGTGCTAGAGGAATAAGGAATAGAGATACAATGGCTATGGCAAACTCCCTGCTCTAGAAGTTCCCTACCGCCCATGGCAATCGATATCTATTGATTTTATCATAGACCTTCCCTCTTCTGATAACTTTACTCAAATATAGGTTATCGTTGATTGTTTCAGCAAGATGGCCCATTTCATACCATTATAACCAAATGCAACTTCCTAGGGATTGGCCAACACATTTTTCTATAAGATTTAGAGATTCCATAGGCTACCCACCAATATAGTCTTAGATAGGGATCCCAAGTTTGACTCCTTCTGGAAGAAAGTGATGGATAAGCTTAGGGTAAAACTCTCTAAGTCCATAGCAGCTTATCCCTAGACTGAAGGCTAAACAGAAAGGTTGAACTAAATCTTGGAAGCATATATAAGAGCATATATCAACTTTGACCAATCTAATTGGGTCTTTTTCCTACTACTAGCTGAGTTTGTATACAATAATACTCAGTCTTCCTCAACAGGCTCTTCCCCATTCTTTGGAAATTTTAGGTTTTACATGTTGTTGGATGCTACACAGCAAGTTACCTTCTTCAAAGGTACCTAGGAACTTATTACTCCTGGTCTAACCTTCAGCAAAGGCTCATTGACACCTAAGTCAAATCAGTCACCTTGTTAACGGTGCGTATCTCAGGAGGTAGATAGATTCAGTAAACACAGGTAGGCACGAAGCTATAAGTATTACTGAGTGAACTCAGATATCTCAACTTATTCTTCTCAACTAAACAAGTGTTTCTTCACATCTACTAAGAGATTTGGAACGAAGATAATAAGTCGCAAAGATAAGGCGAAATATATTCTTAAGACTCGAAGCTAGTCTCAAAGCTAAGGAAGAAAGGAAGGAAAGACAAGAGAGCGTCGAAACTCTATTCCCATTTTTAGACAACTAGCTAACTAACTATCTAAGTACACTTTCCTCCAGCGGGGTGACAAGAGAGCGTCTTATCTTGTCCTCCCTCGGATCACTGATGTACGGACGGGGCGTCGCACTCAATTAAGAGCATATGACATAGTCGTGTAACACAGGAGCGATATCGCTAAGTGCTGTCAGGGTAACCCTTCATACAGCGACAAGAGAGCGTCGAAACTCTTTTCCATCGGTCACACTCATCTACCGGGCGGCTGCTGCGCGAACTTAATCGGATGGCCTAAGTAGAGGTGGAGCGATACTTCGCTAAGCGCCGTCAGGGTAACCCTTCATACGGCCATTGTGATCATTGGTCGCATTCGCTTACAGGGACTGAACCAGTAATTAGGCAACCCTGCACAGTCGGGGAAAACTCGCTTACGCTACAAAACCCACGACCAACTGGTAATTCGTGGTATGGGATGGGACGAGCGGGATTTGAACCCACGACATTGCGCGTTACTGCACAACGACACCAGGAGAGCCATACCACTAGACCATCCTCGCCCCGACAAGAGAGCGTTGAAACTTTATTCCCTCGACAAGAGAGCGTCAAAACTTTATTCCCATTTTTAGACAACTAGCTAACTAACGACAAGAGAGCGTCGAAACTCTTTTCCATCGGTCACACTCATCTACCGGGCGACAAGAGAGCGTCAAAACTCTTTTCCATCGGTCACACTTATCTACCGGGCGGCTGCTGCGCGAACTTAATCGGATGGCCTAAGTAGAGGTGGAGCGATACTTCGCTAAGCACCGTCAGGGTAACCCTTCATACAGCGACAAGAGAGCGTCGAAACTCTTTTCCATCGGTCACACTTATCTACTGGGTGGCTGACAAGAGAGCGTCGATACTCTTTTCCATCGGTCACACTCATCTACCGGACGGCACTATTTGCTAACTCAATAGAATGGCCTAAGTAGAGAGGGAGCGATACATCGCTAAGCGCCGTCAGGGTAA